>UCOL01005801.1:0-10815 GCA_900474335.1 Ormyrus nitidulus | reverse complement strand
GTCCGTTAATTTGTCGTTCCCAGTGCGATTCAATTCTGACGCAGACCATTCATTACCGTTTGCACCCTTATTAGGAAATATTTCTGAGAGAGAAAGAGAGAGGCTTGATAACACGATTCATGCTCGATCGGGCGCTTAATTATTTCCTGTGCGCCCTCGTTTTTTTTTTTTTTTTCCAGCGGAGCAATCCGCACACCGATACTCGACTTTATTCCTTTACAATCCTAATTAATAGCGGCAATAGAAGTTCATAGGAGGAAGAGCCGGGCTGATTCTCGGAAGATAGAAGAAGTTTAGTTCGCTGCGATCTTTGAAAACAATCTTTGAAATTCAGATGCTCAGGTATTTCCAGAGAATTCACATTTGTTTAAACGTTTCTTCAAATGTTACGTTTAAAAGCTCAAAATAAGCCTAGCGTATAATTTGTACGCGGTTTATCTGACGCAAAATTTAAACAAACAACCCCGGTGCGGCTATCGTCCGCTTTCGAAAAAAATCATCCAATAAATAATCGCCTTGCCGCGCGATAAATCCTCCAGCGCAAATACTCACTGCCTCGTTCGGCAAGTTTTGCGCAAAAAGAGAAGTAGCACACCTCTTGTAAAAGCCGTACACAGCCACCCGAGAGCATTCAATTAGTCTTCCATTGACAAACGTTTATAAACAAATGCCAGCCGCTATAATTAAGCCGCCTGCCCTTTTTCGCCGGCCGGTCGCGCCCCGCAAGGCCGAGGAAAAGCAGCAGCAGCGCGCGCGCGTGTGAGAACGTATCATTTTACGATCGCGCTCGCCGCGCGCGCGCGATTCGATTTCGCAACGAGCGGGAGCGCTGCAAAACGATTTAATTATCGGCGCGGCCGCGCGCGAATTTAATCGATATACATATATATATATATATATATTCCTCGGCCGCGCTGGAATGCGTTAAATCGGTGACGAACACTCGCCGCTCGAAAAACGGGTTATTAATTCCTGTGGCCTGTGTGGGACGCGCGACCGATCACTGACGGCTGCTTCGGGTGCTTGGGATTTCTGTGTGTCTTGAAATTATTCTCCCCTCTGCGGCTGTCTGGAATTTTGTTTTTGTAATGAAATCTTGAGAAGCCTATACTTCTGTCGGATATAATAGACATAGAGGATTTTTTTAATCTTCAGTTAGGGATAAGTTTCAAAGCTTTGAATCATCACTTGAGACTTTTCGTCAATTTTACTTTTATCAATTAAATGTTTGGGATTTAAAAATGATTGCATTCGTTTTTTTAAAATTATGACTTATTGCAATATCACCAGTTTTACATTTACTCATTTATTTATTATTTCTTTCAATTATTTATTTTAATTGATCTCCTTTACTTTCTTTCTGTTTTTAGATTTTAGATTAAGATTGCACGTACCAAAGTTGTTTATTTTATTCAATTTAAATACCGAAGTTAGCTCGGGCCTTAGTGGGCCTGTGGTAGTAAATGGGAATCCTACTGGCCTGCTAAGTCCCAAGTTATCTTTGGTAACAGCAGCGCATTAACAACAACTCTTCAAACCGACCAGGAAAGATTAAACCTAAGTAAGTTGTCACTATGTACTAAAGTAGCATTTGAGCTGGTATTGGGTTTACGCTTTTGACAAAATTGCTTGGGAAGCTACTAAACTCGAAGGTGTCCAGTGTAATAAACAGCGGGGAAAAAAGTGCGTCCATTACCCAAATACTCGACGATCGCCGGCCGGCAAATGGGTGGCTGTTGCTGTCTCTCGTAATAGAGCCCGCGGACAAAGAGTGGAAGCCCACCGGGGGCAATATAAAAGAGCTAAAAGCATCCTCGTGTACCTATATTAACTACCTCGGGAGCAGCGGAGGCAGATGTGAGGTCGTGCCGGGGAGATCGCTTAACTGATTGCGAGTGAGAGATCTCGGCGGGAGGTCACGTAAGGAAACAGCATTCTTCGCCCAGCCGCCTCCCCTCCCCCGGCTTATCTGCCGCCGGGACTCTCCTTCCGCGATACGTATTTATTCCTGAATGCCTGTCTTTCCTGGCGATGCAAAGTGTACGTACGCGCTCTGGTGGCTATTTTTTTTTTGGTTCTACCTTCGGGGAGATTAGCGCGCGTTAAAAGTATCTGGAGGACTTTGCAGGCTTCCTTACATAATTCTTTGAGACGGTCCTTCGGTGATTATGAAATTTCGCATCTACATAACGATTCAGATTTATTGTGCCTATTTATAATGTTCTGTCATTATAAAACGATTACTTTTAGTCAGTTCGTTATCCTCCTTCCGATATCGAGAACTATTCGATTGCGAGGCCTCCGAAAGGAACAGCGACGTTTAACGCTTCGATAACTACTCGAACCGAGTACTGAAGCTCCCCCGCAAATCACCTGCAATTTAAATCGAAAAGGGCGAGCTTTATTCCGCGCGGGGCAATCGAGCGGGAAACGTTGCCAGGCTTGGATAATGAGGAAACAAGTGCGAAGGCTTTATGTTTGTTGTCCGATTTAAGCGTTGCGGTGTTACGTACACCGCTTCAATTTTCGCACTGATCAAACGAGCGTTTAAGCGGGGCTTTTATACTTGGTTTAAGTTGCCGCGCTCCTAAAAGTATTTTGTTACAAGCCGATAATGCATTCCAATTTGAAATTTAAATTAGAAATAAATAGTTTCTAAGGTGTAAGTGTCGCATTGTTTGTAAAAAGAGTAACGATGCAGTGCGATACTTTATTCAGATTAAAGCAATCATTACGATCTACTGGGCCGATGTTCTTGCAGAGAAAATTTTCATAAACGTGTTTAATTCAATTACATAATATATCTTCACTGATAATAATACTCTCTCTTTTGAAACACCACGCGAAAATATCATGTAAAAACTATTATAATTGGTGTTCAATTTAATATAGAAAAGAAAAGGGAACAATTTACAATTTAGGACTGACAACTGAGACTATACGGAATGTTTAAAGTGGTTGTTGGACGATTACACAGCGCATTGTTAATAATAAAAAATTAATGTACTATGCAGTCGTTCAACTATCATTTTACACTACTAACAACTTTGAATGGTATCTGCAACAATTTTACAAGGAGCTGCTAAATCGTCGATTACATTGGAAATGAGTGCACGAAAGTAGTTGTATTTGAGTAGTAATTCTAAGTAGCTGCTTAAACTATTTAATAAGGCAACGATACTTGCAGTAAATAAGAAAAGGAGCTGTAGAAGAGTATCTGATTTTTTCCGAGACCAAACATCACAGCTACTAATTTTATGTTATAGTTTTCTTCTCTATAAAAAAATCATGCACAGATATTAACAGAAAG
The DNA here is from genome assembly GCA_900474335.1 of Ormyrus nitidulus. NCBI lineage: Eukaryota > Metazoa > Arthropoda > Insecta > Hymenoptera > Ormyridae > Ormyrus > Ormyrus nitidulus. Next base: position 7,505 of record UCOL01005801.1, on the reverse strand, counting down.
TCACTGGAAAAAATCAGTGCCTTTTGCACATTCTCTAGTTGCGGGTTGGCCATAACCAATCGAACTAAAAATACTAGTAGCGACTAGTAGTGTAACAGAATTTGTAAAAGCCATCCTGAACTTTGAAAGCCGTCGCCTAACTCGTTATGGACAGAAAAGCTCACTCTGGAGGAAAAGGAAAAGGTCGAGCGCGGACTTTGGATTGCTCGCTTTCTTGCCGAGACTCGGACGCGCCGCTGCTTGTGCTTATTAGCATCGGGCTCCGTCGCGCCTCCAGGCTTTTCTTCTGGTACTTGCGGTTTGGGAAATTTTCAGCCGCGGCTTTGGAAAGTTGAAGATGCTGCTTGTTTTCTTGTGCCTCGTGGTTTTGAGTGCGATATTGGTTTTAGATCATAGATTTTGATTGAATGCTGAGTTTGCTAGAACGACGTTTCTCATAGACTGGCTGACTTCATGAAGATAATACTTAGAAAGTCGAAAATGCGTCGACACGGATTTGAAAAGATTTAAAGGGATTTTTCGAAGACGTGTCAATGTCTTTTAGACTTTATCTTCTTCGCTTAATTTGAAGCTATCATCATCTGACACCTTTCACTTCTGCTTCTATAACATAGTGCATAGTGTAGCATTTCTACCAGGTTCATTTTATTAGTCATTTGCTAATATTTTGAGTTACAGTGAGACACATAAGTCACACGTAAAGTAAATTATATAAATGGTTAAAGATAAAATGAACCTAACTGCAAGTATCTCATAAGTTTTAAGTAAACATAATACTAAAAATTTATCATGCTTTTTGCAATACATAGAATTGAATTATTTTATGAGTCATGATCAAAATTTTAGTTTTATCAATCTACGGCACTGATATATACGCAAAAGCGTGTAGAGTTTTTTTGTGTAGAGTATGTTCAGTGCCCAATCTACTAACATTGTTTTAGACTTTCTTTTTTATATAGGTTTTTGTAGTTAACATTTGTATAATTTTTATCTCTTGTTTATGTTAACCATATGAACCATGACGACATGGTAAGATTTAATTATTTTCACTAAATATTAACGTTTTTATACCTGGGAATCTTTGTTTTTCAAGATTATGTGAACAAGTTAATTTTACTAATTGCAAAATTTGATGTAAATAAATAAATTTTACAAATCTGTTTTACTAAAAATGCCTGTTTCATATGGTTCAAGATAATACGAAAATAATTCTTCTTTTAAGAAAAAAAAAAAAAAAAAATCACAATGCTTTGAAATGTACTTTTTTATATGAAGTATCTTGTTATTAATGATTTTTTTTTCGTTTTTTCTAAATACTTCGAACCGTATTTCTAACTTGTTTTCAGGAAAAAATTCTTTTTACTTTTAAGGGGATGTCGGAGTATACGCGTAACCTTATCAGCACAGACTATCTGATCTATTTTTATCTTTAACATTAAACGGCGCCACTGGTTTGCGACGAAATGTATTTTTCAATTTTAGCTCGAATTTTTGCTTTACACAAATTATTACAGAATCTTTTCTTTTCTCTAATCTTCTAAAACGGTTTATTCGAGAAAAATTTACATCGTGTTATATGAATTTTAATTTTTACTCCGACATTCCCTGAAAAGAATGAAGTAAAAACGGCTTGAAGTAAATGCTGCAACTGCTTACAAGATCTAATTCTGCAATTTGCCCGAGTTTTTTGAAGATTTTATATATATTAAATACTTCAAAAACCCTGACAGATTTTAGTTTTATTAATCTACAAAAAATCTGCTTGAAGTAAATACTGCAACTGCTACAAGATCTAATTCTAAAATTTGTCTGGGTTTTTTGAATATTTTATATATATAGATTAAATGTTTCAAAAACCCACGACAGATTTTGGATTTATTAATCTACAAAAAATCTGCTTGAAGTAAAATACTGCAACTGCTTACAAGATCTGATTCTAAAATTTGTCTCGGCTTTTCGAATATTTTATATATATTAAATAGTTGAAAATCCATGACAGATTTTGGTTTTATTAATCTACAATAGATGCGGATTGTACCTTCTTCCATCACATCAATTCGTAGTGCATCGTATAAAGAGATTCTATAAATTATAAGTAGTTATCCTTAATGTTATTGGTGCTTCAAAAGATTGAGACTAAAACTAAAAGAACTACTAAAACTTAATGTGATTATGATTTGCGTACAATGGCTCGTATACGTAGTGGATTTTGTAGAATAGCGACAGTAAAGTAGATACAGTTCTGATAAATTTGATTTCGTCAACCCAACGTAATGCTTTTGAAATCTATAAAACTATCGACTGCCCTGAATCAGATACCAAATGACGATGCATCCTGGCTTCCTCGGTCTGGAATCGCTTTACTAATATAAGAAAGCGCGAGTAAAATAACACCGAGTTCTTACTTATCCCCGCCGGCAACGTTTCCACCAGCCAAAAATGCCGAAGAGCCACGTCGGCCGGCTATCGGTTTCCGAGGGCTGAAAGAGGGCGCAATACCCGCGAGGCCGAGTCACGAGCCTCGCGTAGCTACGCGTCCGGTTCAGAAATCTCATCCGCAGCAAGAAGGCGGCGGCGCGTATTAGGTGCTTTTTCAAGCGGTCTGAAAAACTCCCGACACCGATTACTTAAGGAAGCGCTGGCTATCGAATTAATTATCTCTTAATGGCGCTCACCGGCTAATAGCTTTCGAGGTGTACTGAAAATAGTACGTCGATAATCGCCGAGCTAAATCGTCACGAACTCCGAGAGCGGAGTGGCCGCCGTTGCCGCCGCCGCCGCCAATGAATTTATCGACGGCCGCCGGAAATATGAGGCTCTTTGGAGAAACTATGGGTTAAAGGGAGGCTGCTCAGTAGTATGGGTTTTACGTTATTTGAGAAGGCGCGAATGGCGAGCCAGGAGTGCTGATTTGCTTCTTTGGGATCTTTACTTTATTTCACTGTGAGTAATGATGAGTATGTCTGCTGTAGTCTTTCCAGTTTTGCGCCAGGCTTTGTAGAGTTTCGTAGAATTATTTCACTCTTTTTCATCGGTAGTTTATTTCAAAGATATTAATTTGTAACTTATTTGTAATGGAAGGGGAGGTTACTAATGTATTTCTACCTTTTTTCTACATACAATAAAAATAATTACGCTTTATGCACTGCTTAAAATTTCTTATAAAATTCTTTACCTGAGTAATATTGCCTACATATTCAATACATCTGATAATTTATTAAGTTTTTTATGTAAACAGAAAGAGACTTGTCCATCCTAAACATGTATAAGTTTGAAATGGATACAGTAAGTATAATCTAAGTACGGCAAGAAGAATAAATCTAAAGGAACTTGGAGTTGGACTGTATGAGATCGCCACCTAATTATCTATGTAAGAATCATATAATAGTTATAAGAATTCACCTCCCTATACTGGAACACAAATGATGTACTTGTTATTATAATCGTAGCATTTGATTCGCAGACTGCATTTCCTCAAAATAAATAACTCATCAGCAAGATGATTAATCTGCATGATACATTGATCCAGTTTTTAAATAATTTTTATTATTATATACAAAAATTAAACCTAACTGTGGGATATTCACCTTAGAGAATAGCAATGATTATATCCAAACAAACATAAAAAAAAGAAACAAAAAAAAAATAAGTAAACGAATCTGCCTTGTAGCAACATATTATCTCCATGTCCCGCGCGTTCCACAGTCTGTCTTAAAATAAAATATCAAAAGATTTTTCACGACAGACAGCCAAGCACGACGCAACCCGGGCTTTTCCTCCGATTCCCTCACAGAGAGTCCTGCGCCACCTTCCCCTGGTGTTTCCCAGCGCCCGCTGCGAAAGGAAGAAAAAAAAAAAAAAATTCCCCGGCTACCTTCCCTTCGAAGCCCTCAATTACAAACAATCCGTTCGGCGTCATTACAAGCCCGGCGATCGCTCCATAAAGTAACACGTGCTCATCCCGGCTCCGGCGAGCCGGCACTCGAGCGCATCCTGGGCACCGTCCAATCTCTTCATTGCGAATTACTCGCGAGCCCCATTAATAAGAGCAGAAATTAATGCCGCGGCCGCGAATTGCAGGCTGCGCGTGCGCGCGAGGTTCTGCGCGCGATGATTTGCGAGCACAGAAGCTCGCGACGAGCCGCGAGAGGGACGGAGACGATTTTTGCCCAGTGTGCCGACGCGCGAAGGATATATATATATCGGTCGAGCTCCTTGTTTTTCGCGCTCGGAAATAAAAGAGTATCCGGTCGCGATGATTCGAGGAAAACGAGAGAAACGGCCGGTTAAACGCTTAGTTCGGAGGTAGGTTATCGGGGTACGTCCGTAAATCGCGGCACTTGTCGCGAAACAATTTCAACGCGAGCGCAAAGTGAGCATAATAGAAGGGGTAGAAAAAAAAACGACTCATCGGAGCGAGGAAATTTATTGGGAAGCCGCGCGCGCAGCAGCTTTTAAAATATTGCGTCGGCCCGATAAATCGCTCGGCGCACCGCAGCTATACGTACCGCGTATGTATAGTCGCGTAGCCGGCGCGCGGGGTCATTACCGGAGCGAAAAATCCGAGGAGGCTCTCTACCTCTCTCTCGCGCGCATAAATCCTCTCGTCCCCCGCAGTTAGCCGCGGCCGCGGACGGCCGAGCAGCGCCTAATAATGACAATAAGTATCGGCGGCGGGCACGCGTCCGAGGTTATTTTAGGCTGCCGCGGACGAACGGACGAGCGGGAATGCTCGTTCGAAAAAAAAAAAAAAAAAAAAAACTGAGTGATTTAGTCAGTGGCCGCGGACAGCGACTGCTTAGCTTTTACGAGCGGTAGCCAATGTATCTCGCGATTTCTCGTGCTCTGGCTCTGCTTAGTTTCCTCGCGATTGTTTTGGGTTAATTTGGAAAAAAAAAAAATAGACGAACGAAATCGCGAAGTTCGCTTTTAATTAGGACAACGAGGAGGGCTTTGAAGGGCTGGAAGCGCCGGGTGTAAAAAGTGAGCAACTCTCTCGAGGCTCGGGCGGAAAAAGCGTCGCTCGCTGAAAACGAAATGGAAATTCTCCACCGTCCGGCCGACTGGACAGCGGATAATTAGAAGATGCATAATGCATATAGCGCTCGAATCGGTGGAAAAAAAGTCGAGCGGCAGGGGGTCGAGAGGATGAGCGCAAGAAGCGGGGAATTAATCCGTTGCCTCGAAATGAATTCGTCGTCGTCGTCGTCGTCTGCCAGCGGCGACGCGCGCGGTGGTCCTTCGCGGAAAGCCCGGCGTCTTTCTTTCGCAAAAGGGCGACACGATCGTTTCGACGTCCGATTGCACCCGGAATTCTCGACGAGCAGCTTGCAAAAAGGTGACAAGCTCAAATTGGAGGAGCGACCAAGTCGAGAGCTAAATTAACTCGTGAGCGCGCATCCGCGCCGAGATCGGATATATAGCGATATTCGTCGCGCCGAGCCGCGCGTGCAATTGCGGCGATAGGAGGCGCGAGCGCGGGGAAGAAGCGCAACGAGGAAGCCGGCTGTTTTGCCTTTCTGGAATTTCATAAATTAATTTTCCCGCCTTTACGGCTCTTTGCGCTCTCTTCTTGCGCTTGTAAAGCTGCGGCCCCGCCTCTTCTCCCCCCCCCCTCTCGCGGCGCAATCGAAGAAACAGCTCCTGCACGTGCTTTATTGCGCGGCTGTGAATGAGCTGAATTTTATGGAGGCGCGCGCGGGGCCGGTACAGGGGGATTTTTGCGCCGAGAGCCGAGGCCGCTGCTCCTTTTCAGCCAGACTCTCGGGAGTTTGCCGAGAGAGGAGGAATATGCAAATACGCGACGCTCGCGCGGCTCCGCGGGCTTTTTCTCCGCTTTCGACATGCTAATGTCAAAATAAGTATACGCGTTCGATGCAGCGGGGGGACGACAAGAAGCCCGGGCGAATCGAAAAATTGGACCTGGGACGGGAAAAAAGCCGAGAGAAAAGAATCACTCGTCTCGGCTGAAGAAATCATTAAGAGCGGATATACCATCGTTGCGCCGACGCAGCCGAGGACTGGCCTTTGAACGGCTGCTATCGGCGGACCATCTGTCCGTCGCCCTATCTATCGTCCCGTCTTCCTCGGCCAGCGGAGTGCTCGTCTCCTTATCGAGCTCCCGCGCCTTTTTGCGCAAATTCGTGTTGTTTCGTCGTCGAGCGGAGATAAAACTCGTACTTCGAAAGACGAACGATTAATTGGGGGACCGCTGGCAAAAGTGTATATCGGGAGAGCTATTATACGCCGGGTAAACATGCATAATATAATAAATCGCGCGAAATATTTCTAATGTACCATAATGTATAACAATAATTGGGAAAGTTTGCCCGCTGCTCCAGCCACTCCCCGTTCGCGTTTCTCTCAATCGTCGAAGGTTATATGCAGCTGACAAGCTTGACCGGGGCTCGCGATCTCTCTCCTGTAAATCTCCGCCTAATGATCGGGGCAGCTGACCGCGCGGTCCGCCAGGCTGCCCCACGGCGTCAGTCGCTCGCTTTTCGACGACGGGGGCATCATTGCGTCCCGAGTAAGTGCGGATGCGCTCGCCTCTCTCCTTCTCTCTCATTTGTCCGTTCTCTCTCATTTGGCCTGACGTTCGACAGCCGAGGAATTTGCATGCGCGCGCCCACCAGCGCCGCCAGCAGCAGCAGCAGCAGCAGCCTGCATTGTGCCGAGTCATTATCCGCCGTTTAGCTTTATTTGTACGCTGGATGACTGCCTCGTAAATTGACTTTTCGCCTATGCTCCGCTTTGTTCCTTTGAAAATTAATTAATCTCCCTCTGGTTTTTCGTCGTTTTCTTTCTTTATCCGGTGACTAGTCGAGAAATGGTCGAAGTAGACGCTAGCATTTTTTACATTGATTTGACAGTTTAAAAAGGTTTAATTACTATGAGGAAACTGATTATCGGCCAATCGGATTTACGGAGCTTAATGAATGACATTAATTTTATAAACTCAATAATAGAGCTTCGGATTAAAAACAGAATAAATTGATACATCAATTTAAAGCGAAAGAAAAAGTTCCCGGTACACCACTCGCGCCATTAACCCAATAAGATCTCGGAGGGGGCTCTCCGAAATAAAAAGAAAAAAAAAAAAAGTCGCCAATCATTGCGCGAAAACGAATTGCCGAACGAGAGGCCTCATAACTCAATACGCGGCCGTCATATCGGGCCGCGGCGATCTCGGTGCAAAAAAGCCGCGAATACCGAAAAGCAATACGTTATCCCAACCCACCCCATTGTTCGACCGCCGCCGGCAGCGAACGAGTCGGCGGACTAGCGTATATTCTCGAGGCACCGAAGCAGCGTCTCTCTCTCTCTCTCTCTCTCTATCTCTCTGCAGCGTCATGATTGGCCGCAATTAACGGCAAACAATCCTCCGGGCCCTCCTGGCAGTCCGTCTAGAAAGTAGAAACGCGCTCTCGATCGCCGCGCGCTTATTTATTACGCGGCGAGCGATTGATATTCTCCCTTTTTCTCCCCCCCCCCCCCCCCCCCCC
>UCOL01005800.1:0-10817 GCA_900474335.1 Ormyrus nitidulus | reverse complement strand
AATTGCGGGGGGGGGGGGGGGGCCGAAGCTAAGAAGCCGGCCACACCACACATATAGAGCGAGGATTAACAAGGCAACACAGTGTACGGACGCGTGTACGGAGTTGGTAAAGGAGGGCAAGGAAACAAAAAAGGTATAAGTATTAGTTGAAAAATCGGTGAGGGGAAGACTATCGATTCCCGGCTACTGCCCTCGCGAAACTCCAAATAAATGTAATTCGAGTCGAGAGATTTCAGCCATTTTTAGTGGTAAATTCAGTTGCGGTTTGCCACGCAAATTGAAAATGTAGCTCGAATTCCGTTCATTATGTAGATTTATTATGAAAATCATTTACTATTTGCATGGAAGGAAATAATTAATTTTTTTTAACAAGTATTAAACATGAATCAAATACCTCCCTTTAATTTAACTTGGAAACTTCTCTAAAAGGGTCAAAACTTATAATATTATAAATTATTCGGATTCGATTTTAATTTTAACGAATAAAGTTTCTTTAAACTTGGAAAACTATACGAATCATCCGTCAAAACTTGGATAATTTTTTAATACTTATTAATAACAGCCGGACCATGTAAAATTTATTGGTTGACAATTTGAATTCTCTTCGGCGTTTAATTGAGAATTAATGAAGGCGTCACATAATCGTTTTTTAACGTGTTATTAAATAAATTCATTGTTATAAACGATTCACTCCAAAGGGGAAAAGAGGAAAACAGATATGCTTATTGCATATTTAATAATGACTAGAAAAAACTTGACGCAAAAATGAGTTCAGTGTTTTGTATAAGGTAATTTCCGTTCTGAACTTTACAGCAGTTTGTATTATACTAATAATGATCAGTAAGTGCTTTAAAAATAGTGTAATGACACATTGGTTTTTCATGCGAAATGATTTTGTGACATTCCTATAATAGTTACTTGGCTGCTGGACCGCAACTACCCAGCGATTTATTCATATTCCTAAAATTAAGTTTTTAGAACATTCTACAGGAATTAATCAATAATGTATTTTAATAATTCTACGTAAAAATAATAAACAAATGATTCATGTTTTCTGAAGAACAGGAAATAATACTACTGATGAAGCAACAATTTAATCTTTCACACGTCTGTAGCAAAAGAACGTTTATCAACCAGTTTGATGTAATCTATAGTAAATGGTAGATAAAAAAAAGTATAGATTGGAACACAAGGTCGCGTAAAAAATTGATTTTCATCTTGGCGCTTCAGGAAAATTAGTAGATAGTTGCTAAAATAGTCAGACTATTTTAATCCGAGATTTCCCTGATAATTTTTTTGCTGATATTCTATCTAAGAAAATGAATTCATTTAGAACTGCACGTCCTTGACTTCTTATTCAAGATTAAAGAAGAATGTTGAAAAATTTGCAGTGCATGTTTCATTCTTGTTTGCATAATATTTGAAATGAGTCCTACTCTATTTTAGTAACAATTATTAAAACGGTATTTAAATAAGTTAAAGTGTACTTTCCGGTACGTAGAAAAAGTGTCAATGTAATTTTTTTTATAAAAAATTTTAATTAACAAAACAATTTTTCCTCGACAAATTTATTTAACCTGCTATTCTTTCCAACAAAGATCCTTATAGCCAGATGTACGTTACCCTCAAGAGAAGTAGAATTACCTCCTGAAAAAAGTTGCCCGTATACGTAGGGAAAAAAACCAGTCTCGCTCTTCCCGCCGGCTTATTCAAACTACACCGACTCGGCGCTGTATAACGAATTCGCAAGCCGCCTCTCGCTCCACAAAATCAAACAGAGCAGCTCAACATTGGAGCAGCAGAGCCGCCTAGAACAAGTAGTAACGGACAAAGCGGTGTGCACGCACGCGTGTATGTGGCAGGTGGCGAAAAAGGGGGCGTCGCGCACATCTATACGTACGCGAGAGAGCGAGAGATAGTCGAAAAACACACGAGACGGAGAGGGAGATACGCGCGCGCGCGACTATCGATTCCCCGCCGCCGAGCCGAAGATTCCCGAGGTGCCGCTGCTCTCTGGAGCTGTCAGTGACGTATAGCGTAGTAGCTCCAGCTCGAGCACACACGTACACGCACCTGGGGAGCGAACAGCAGATAACAAGAAATCGGTAAGCGCGTCGCCTTTCTAGGTTAAAGTGTCGCCGGGACTTGGAATCCGCTCGATTGTCTGGCCACCCGCGTCTGCATCCACTTGATCGCTTGCTGAAGACAAGTTGCCGCTAGTGTTAAAGGGGCGAGTCAGTGTGTGCGTGTGGGTCTGCGCCTCGGTCTGACCCTTCTACGCTTCCGTAAATTGCACATTGATTTCCCGTTTTTTCGAGTGCTACGGTGCGTGGAAAACGTCCTTTGAGCAGAATGAACGAGCGAGCGAGAGGCCAGCGATCCTGCCTGCTCCAGGCTCTGCTAGTTCAGGCGTGAGCAGTCGACGCACACGCACACACGCGGCTGACTTTTTGTGTCAAGGGGTTGCAAGAAGTCGGCATTTGCAGGTTTTTACACGACCTTCCTTCTGTCCAAGGGCTGCTGCGACGACAGAGTCGAACAGAGAGGACATTGCCGTCGACGCTGCTGATTCTGCACTTGCCGCTTTGCTGTATATATTAAGAGAGAACCGAACGCTGTGAGAGAGAGGGATAGAGAAGGATCGATCGCGACTCGGCTACCTCTAGAGTCGGTGAGAGCCTAACCTTGAAGGAACTAGAGAGAGGAAACGCGAGAATGCAGCTACCCAAAGGCCTAAGGCCCTTCTGAGGAGAGAGACCGACTGCTCAGGAATTGCACTCGCAGCTGAGACTGGGCGGCCCGGAATCATCGCCCCCCACGACACGTTTCACCCCGCTACTGAAGCAAGATGACCAGCCCTATAACTCCTGGTGAGTAATAATATTTCTGCTATAATAGTGTTTGTCACTGCTTTTGGCAGCTTTGGACACACCTACTCTTACTACTCGAGACACTGATTAATTTTGATTGGGAGTTCCTGTTGAGTCTCATTTCAAAAGTACTTAAACTATGTAGACTTAATTGAATCTTTATAATGTAAGTTTTAGCTTTATTTAGTTTTGAAATTCATCTAATATAAATATTATATTTGAATTAACTAGGCATTATATTTCAAAATGAATTATTTGAGTTTGAAAATTAATGGTTAAAGGGAAAAATTATGCAATAAGTTATTTAAGACATTATAATACATATAGTTGTGATTTTTTTAGTAAACAATGGTTTTATTCTTTATTACTCCGTAATTTAAAGCTTTATAAACTTATTATTTTTATTTTGATTATTTTTATTAGTAAATAAATTTCTGAATAATTAATCCAACTTTTATATAATAATTAATCAATAATTAATCAATAATTAATCAAAATCCTATATAATTAAAGCTGCTTTGCATATCAAATTTATCAAGCTATATTGCACATTATTCTTGTACATGATTGTTTCATGGTAAACACATTCTAAGTGATCTCTTGTTTCTCAATTAGGTACTGACCCATGGGTGGTTCAAGTACATGAACGAGCTCGATATCAACAGCAGTTTGATTCACTCAGACCAGTGAATGGAGTAATCACAGGAATGCAAGCAAAAGACTTTTTGTTACAGTCACAACTTCCTCCATCTGTACTTGGACAAATATGGTAAAAATTACTGTTTTTTCGAATGAATTTTATGCAATAAATGATCCTATTGATTTTGATATTTCTTTTTTAGGGCTCTGTCAGACACAGATTCAGATGGAAAAATGAACATCAATGAATTCAGTATTGCATGTAAATTAATTAATTTGAAGTTAAGAGGTTTTGAAGTACCCAGTTCTTTGCCACCATCGATGGTTAGAAGTTTGCAGGCTTTTGCTGCTGGTAAGCTATATAATTTTTATTAATTTACTTTTCATTAAAAGTATTTGTTTCTTTTGTGAGAATTTTATTGGTACAAATGAAACTTAATTTTCTTGAGTAAATTTTTCCTTTTAATAAACTGAATTTATTTTTAAAATTACTTCTGAATTTGAGCTACTGCTAATTTCTATTCCTTATTTTAATGAATCAAGGTGTAACAAGTCCTGCAATTGTACCAGTAATGCCAGCAGCTCCTCAGATTCCAAATGTAGTTGGCATTCCACGACCTGGTGCAACTATACCAGTAGCAATGCCAGGAGCAATTCCAGCTGTGCCTGCAGCTGTTCCAACAGCAATACCAAAAATTGGACCACCAGTGGTTCCACCCATGACAATGCCAGTCGGTAAGCTATGTCTTAATCAGTAGATAAGACCGCAGTTCTGAGTAAAACGGAAGCGCGTCATTCGAATGTCCGTTCATTAATCACAATAGAATCATTAGGCGCTTAGTTTGAATTAAGAAAAGTGCTTGTTTTGAAAACTGAAGGAATTAAAATTTTATTCCTTTTTATAATCAAATCTCAAATTAGCGGATGTGATAATGTTTATCTTTTCCAAATTATGCTGCAGACTTGTGAGCCATAAAAAAAATATTTATATTTAAAAATTTGTATAAAATATCTGAAAATTTTTATGAAAACTAGTTTTGTTATAAAAATTAGCTAACAAAATTATCAAACTATGCACCTTCCTCGTTTTAAAGTTCATTTTCAGATTAAATTTATTAATTAATTTTATTAATTATTACTGAAAAAGTAAAAATTAAGAAAAGGTCCTTGTACATTGCATTATAAAGTAGATAATTAGAAATTATAATTATAAAATATTTTCACCTTTTCATGCACAATACAAATAATAGATATCACAATTAGATTTTTATTACAATTTTTGATAAGAAATAATTTTTTTCAAGCTTCTAACTTTGCAACAATTGTTTTCATACGTAATTTTAACCCCATAATATAACTTACAAATTAGAAGATTGGAAATTGCTTTTATCTAGCTTTTCAACAATGAAAATTTCACAGATTAATGTGTAAAATAAAAAAAAAGGAGTATTGAATCACACATAATACCTATATTTGTAAACAAAAAACCGTATATATATCACACACAGCATCGCAACAAAGTAGACAGCCTGTAGCTGCGATTACACGCGCCACAACTCACACACCGTCAAAGCCTCCTGCTCGACCACCACCTCCTTGTCACAGCGTCGGTACGTTGGTGTCTCGAGTGTAATTTCACTTTGCAGCTGACTGTTAAAATTCGTTTGTCGGATTGCCTGCTTCTATTAATCTTTCAGCATTCGATCGTTTCTATCTTCCTTTTCGTTTTGTGCTATTCAAAACTACATTTTGGTATCTTATATTTATTTTGATAAAATCTATATGAGCCGCTTATGTTCATATGTATTTTAGTTCCTATTCTTTTTATTAAATGTATTCTGTTGTAAATATTATTATATTTTCATACCTGCATTTATCATAATTCTTCAGTATTATTCTATTTGGAGGCGTATTTCGTTTCATTTGTAGATTTAACGATTAAAATGCTATTTAATGCAAATTTTTTTAAGTAGATTAATAATCTAGTTAAATAAACATTTTACCATGTTTTCTTACTGATGTACTCTGACATTATTAGGGAATTTCAATTAGTATTTTCATTCATTCAAGATCTTTATAAAAAGAAGTTAAAATACATTTACATTTTTATTTTGAGTGTTGTTTCTTAATTTTAATGCAGCTGCAGTTTTGCGCTGATGTAGTTTTGCTACTACATAAAATTTGTCTTATTGCAACTGTTTAAAATTACAAATTTTATATTTTTGCAGATGCTATAGTATAAGAAAAAAATTGTCGAAAAAATTTCGTTAATGTTTTGCTATTTATTATAAGAAATAGTTTAGGCAAAGTTTATTCATTTCTTTGCAACATTATGATAAAACTATTATTAGAAAAAATATTAAATTGAATTCTCTTAAAGAATTTAAATTATTATAATTAGTATTGCTTTAAATTTATTTCAATATAAAATAACATTGAATTAAGCAATTAAAAAATTTTTCATTTAATGGTGCATATCAAATTTTTGAATGCACTGATGCTCAAGTTTCAAAAATGGTATTTTATAATAATTATATATAATCTTCGTTTTTCACGTGATTGATTCACGTCTATTTTATTGCTTAACGCTTCTGCGATTTTTTCAATGCTGTGTTTTCTGTGCTGCACTAAGGAGACTCCACTGCTAAGGTTGAAAGTGGTGCTACTCCTCAAAGACCTACACCTCCTGACAGTATCGGTATGTTTTATTGTTGTCACCGCGATTGAAAACAACAAAATATGCTAAGAATAAGATGTAATGCGTGAAAAACTACGAATTTAGAAGTTTCTTCTAAGATATTTTAGTTATACATGAATTTCTATTAAATCAACGGTGGAAAATATTTTAGGATGTAGATTTTATAAGGACTTCTTTTTATTTTTTTGTAAATTATCTTTTTGTAAGTTACTATGTATTAAAAATTATATTCTTTATGTTTGTGTCCGTATCTTGATTAACTTTGATTTAAAATGTAGCCCTGTAAAAGGTTTGCTCATAATTATAAATTAAAATTTAGGTATGTGATGAAATTATGTCCTATATAAATGTATACTTACTGTTTTATGTTAAGAGAACAAATACCTGTACTTGATGTCTACAAGTCAATTTTCCTGCTGCTTTGCAAATATTTATTCCCATTTTAATAAATTCTAAAATAGTAGTGAAAATTATATTAAATTCTTGACTTTTAGAAATATGACTGCTTAATACATGCTTGATTATTGTGTTATTTTTGTACACCTCATAAAACAGTGGCTCTGTTTTATTATGTAAAAAAATTAAATTGTAATTTACATTTTCTTTAAAAGAAAAAGAAAAATATTACATGTTGTAAGGTTGTGTACATTGTTTAAAAATGTGCTTTTTTATTTTTAAGCCAAAGCGCTACGATTAGCAAATTTAGTTTGCTACATATTATTTGTAATATGTAGCAATATATCTGAAAATATATATTTCAAACAGGAGCTGGATTTGTACCTACTGTTCCACCACCAAAGCCACAACCACCATCGTTTCCAAATAGTCCAGTATCTGTATCTCCTGTAAAACCTGCTATACCACCTTTGGCACCTCCAGTTCAAATGGTTCAACCAATGACATCATCAACTTCTAATATGGGTAAGCTACTTTAAAATAATGTTTACAATAATAATATTATAAATATTTTGTTAATTATAATTTTTATATTCCAAATAGAAATACATTCATCAATTTATTATTTACAATTTACACTATCACATATAATATAAAGAAAACATTATCTACACAATTGTCTATTTTTTTACAGATTTATTCGATCTTTTAATGTCGGAAGGTACACATATGGTCAAACTAAACAGTACAGAATTCATAATTAATAATTACAGGCTTAATATTATTCCATTCGTTGCTTTTCCAATTAATTTGTGTTTTTTGTATTTTTGTGCTAAAGTAACGTTTCTTGCAGGTAGTTGATAGAACCTAGTGACTACAGCTTTCTTTAAAGTTTTGTTTCATACTAATGTTTTATCATATTATGTGAAACGTTTTTCTTTTTAATAGCAAAGGGAAAAAAGCCTTTCTGTGATAAATTTATGTAAAACCTATATACAGTTAATTAATGTGCTAATATTGCAGCAACGCCAGAGCTTTGATAAATTTTCAAAATACGCAACTTCTAAATACTGTTTTTTCATTTTGTGAGCTTATATTAAAAAATTATTAAATATTAATTTTAATATTATCCATTATAATTTTGACAGCCATACCTCCAGTTGTACCAGTAGCACCTATAGCTCCATTGAATACAGCACCAGTACCAGCAGCAGCTTTCACAATGGCACAAACAGTACCTATGCAACCTATAGCGACTGGAGTAATAGTCCCACAGAACACTGGAACTGCTACAATGCCTCCTATAGCTCCAATGGCTACAGGTATTTTAATACGAAAATAATAATAATAACTGTCATAACATTAATTAATTTCGAAAAATTTGTTAGGAAATGGTGTAGTAGGAACAACAGGAATTGCGCCAACTATCACACCACCCGTAACTCCAATACCTTCAAGCAATATTGCCATGAATGGTAGTATTATTCATACTCCAGTGTCAACGAGTACACCTTTAAGTACAACTGCCAGGCCACCGAGCATAGATAGAGTTGGATCTGTTGACTCCCAGCATAGTCAGCATAGTCAACATTCCGTTGGCTCACCTCAAGCTGTTGAGTGGGCTGTACCGCATCAAACAAAACTTAAATACACTCAACTTTTTAATACATGGGATAGAACAAGATCTGGCTTTTTATCTGGCCCTCAAGCAAGGAATATTATGGTGCAATCACAACTACCTCAGGATATTCTTGCACGGATATGGTGCGTTTTACTAAGCTTTTTATTTAATTCATAAATGTCAATTAGAGACTTATATAAATGAATAAAATAACTTTTTTAAAATAGGGCTTTATCGGATATGGATTCAGATGGACGGTTGGGTTGTGAAGAATTCGTTCTAGCAATGCATTTATGCGATATGGCAAAGGCTGGTGAAATTATATCAACGACTCTACCACCTGATCTCATACCGCCAACATTTAGACGCCAAAGACAAAGTTCAGTTTCTTCTCAAGGTGTTCCAGATAATGTAGATCCTTTAGCTGGTATGCCACAGGTAAATATATTTACATTACATATCTCTATTTAAAAGAATTCACTGTGTTTTTAAACAAGTATGTCTACTTAACAAGATTTAATGGGATAAATAACAATATAATATTTGTTGGTTTTCTTTATTTCTTAAAATAAAGACGTCGTTCGAAGACAAGAGAAAAGAAAACTTTGACAAAGGTCAAGCAGAATTGGAAAGACGACGAAAAGCTTTACTTGAAGTTCAACGAAAAGAACAAGAAGAAAGGGAGCGAAAAGAAAGGGAAGAAGCTGAGAAACGAGAAAAATTAAGGTAGATATTTGAAGTAATACACAGAAAAGACAAATGAAATGCATTATTATATTATTTCAACTTTAGATTAGAACAAGAGAGACGTCGCCAGGCAGAATTAGAACAACAAATGATGAGACAAAAAGAAATTGAAGAAGAAAAAGAGGAGCAACGAAAACGTGCCCAAGAACAAAGAGAAGCAGCAAGAAAGTATGTTTGCTAAACATAATTAGTAAAAAATTGAGAAATTTTCTATAATTTACAAAATTAATTATTTTTTATAGAGAAATGGAAAGACAACGACAATTAGAATGGGAAAAACAAAAATCTCAAGAACTTCAAGCCCAACGACAAAAAGAACAAGATATTTTGCTGAAACTTAAAGCAAAGAATCAGTCTTTAACTATTGAACTAAGCTCTTTGGTGCGTCTTTTACTTCTAAATGTTTTAAATTATATCGAGATTTATAACTTTTTTCTTAAAATTTTTCGTGTATAAACTATTAATAAAATGAAAAAATCTGTAATATGCAATTTTTTTAAATACGTGGTTTAAATCAATTGTTTAACCTTTCAGAATGAAAAAGTAAAAGAGCTTTCGCAGAAGATCTGCGATACACGTGTTGGGGTATCGACTGTAAAAACAACGATTGATGGTATGCGAACTACTCGTGATCAGCAGCTTCAAGAAATGTCAGCTCTAAAAAACAAATTGCGGGAACAAAATCAGCGACTACTTGCTTGCACTCAAGAAAAAGCACGACTTGATGCTAAGAGTAAAGTAGCTCAAGATACAGCAGGACAAGAAGCTCAAAAATTGGCATTTGCGAATAAACAAATAGCTTTAAAACAGATGCAGGATAAAATTGATGAACTTCAAAAGGAAATTAAAGAGAAAGAGAAAGAGGTTGAAAATAGCAACAGTCAACTAGGTACTTACTAATTTGAAATATTTTTTTAATATATGCAGCAAGTAATTATTTTTTTATTTAAATGCAAATTGTTTTCTGAACATTTTTAAAAATTTTATTTTTTATGAAACAATACTTTAAAAAGACGTCGATTAAAAATTTTTTTTTAATTAATACCTAACAAGCACTTTAAGTTAAAATTAATTAAATGCTTTGATTTATATTTTTGAAAACAGAGGAATTAAAGAATCAGTTAAAAACAATGTTGACGAATTGCCAAGAACTGAATGTGAAGTTTGAAGAAAAGAAGGCAAAAGTATTAGAGATGCGCAAAAATCAGAATCAAGGTGGCTTTTCGACTGCGGCTTGGGGAGATAATGATGCATGGGGTGATTCTAGTGCAGCAGAAGTTGATGTGGATGCATGGCCTTCAGATGAGACAGCTGTGGTGACACAAATACAAGAAGACGCATCTGGAGCTAGAAAGTACAGGGCACTTTATGAATTCGTTGCTAGAAACCAAGATGAAATTTCCTTCCAACCTGGAGATATTATTACGGTTAGTTTATACTTAATTTTGCAAATTTGTGAATTTATTTTTTAATTTTGTGAATATTCTCTGAGAAAAAAATACACATTTTGTTAAATATGAGCAATTGCATTTTTTTCAATTGATTTTAATAAAAAATCTGTTATGTCGATAAACGTGTTATTAAATTGACAGATTTTCTGTTAAATTAACAAAATTTTTATCAAATTAATCTAAAATTCCATTGCGCATATTTAACAGCACAATGCAGCTGGGCCGTCACAATTTTTTTTCTCAGTCATAGAAATCCGTTATTGGTGTTGAAATATTGATTTTCTGTATCTTCATTTAGGTATCGCCTGTGCAAAATGCCGAGCCTGGATGGATGGCGGGAGAAATTCGAGGTCACACGGGCTGGTTTCCAGAATCGTATGTCGAACCTATTGATA
>UCOL01005799.1:0-10817 GCA_900474335.1 Ormyrus nitidulus | reverse complement strand
ATCCTAGACCTCGCGAGAGATTAAATAATTGCGCACTGAGCAATTAGCGGCATAGCGTTGCTATCAGCGAATTGAGCTGAGGTGACGCGTTGCGTTGCACCCTTCAAACAATTGCGTTTTGAGCAATTGCCGTAAGAGAAGCCAACTCCGGCGTATTGAGCAGGAAATGGCATCGGGTTAAATAAAAGAAATCTAGTCGGCAATAAAACGAGATTGTTACAATTTCTAGTAATATTTTTTATATTATTAACATTAAAATTGATTTTCTTTTATACAGACAGCAGATTGTTAATACACTTACATCTTATGTGCCTTATGCTTCCATTGGTAGTTAGAATTCGCCAAGCAAACAGAAAATTTTGGAAACCTACTTCATCGGAGAGTCTAGATGGGATTGTAATGCACGTAAATGTTCAATATCTTCTACAAATACTAATTTTAAATGTTGATTTTACTCTTTTTATGCAAACTATTCAACTTTTGCATTATTTACTTAAAATTCTTAAATACCTATTTTTCTTTATTAAATTATTAAATTATTTACTAAATGGTAATGAATTACAGATCTACGGAGATATACAAAAAACCAAAGATAGAAAAGTATATGCTGCCTCCAAAAACATAACGGTACAACCATACATTATTTTTGTAGGAGAAGAAGATTATGTTGTCAGTTCTACGTATGTGTGTATTGATAACTTTGAGTATGAAATGGAATCGTTATTGGAGGCAATAGGTGTGTGCTTCAAATCATTCCACACATTTAATGCAAAATACCCACCGGAGAGTGAGCATATTTGGCTTCTATTTCAACTAGGATTGTACCAATTGAGCACTAAATGGGGTAAGACAATTTTAGGCGTGAACGAAATTTTAAACGATATGCGAATCGCTTTACCTGCAGCGCTTTAAGCAATTGAATTGTTTAAATTTTTATAATTTCAAAATTTAGTGTCTAAGCAGGTTTAAAATATTTTACTTTGATAAATTGTTAGTTATTAATATTCTGTTATCTTGTTAGAATAGTTAAAATGGAAAATTTGTGTCCATTATGTAATAGAAACTTTGCAGTCCTTAATAATCTTTTTAAGCATTTAAAATTAAATCACGTAGGAGAATGTTTCAAGCTAACATATAAAAGTAAGAATTGTTGGAGAACTTACACAAATCTATCGACATTTATGCGTCATATGAAATCGTATGAAAGTGATATAAATAAAAAACAAAAAGCTATTAAGGACAGCAATATTTCTCCTGAGTGTTCTGAAAGCGTAAATCAAATGTTAATTGCAAGAGAACTAAGTACCTCTGTAAAACGAAATGTTGATTCGTTATACTTACAAGTAATATTTGATTGTAATTACCGAGTAGGCTTGACTTTTCTAAGCAACAATTTAAAAAATGAAAAAGAGTATACAGAGAAAGTCTAACGAAGTTGATATTTTAGTATCTAGTTTATATGCTAAGTCAAATTTACCAATGAAAGACATATCATGGATTTTAAATACTTTTCAAACATTTTATAATGTTAATTTTGCTCAGCGATTTCATCAAATTAACCATGAGCAGGGTCAAAACACTGTTTTAAATAATAACGTTAACTTAATGGAAAATGTATTTCAAAACTATAAATCCGAACATATATCGTTAAAAACACTAAAGAAATTGTACTATATTGAGCCTATTACGGTACACGTGGCAACTATATTAAGACCAAAGCGAATACTAGGATTAAAACGATATTCTCAAGTTAAAATAACAGTTGAAATGATACGTATAAAAGAAGTATTAAAACGTTTTTTAGAACTGTCTAATGTTTTTACTGTGATAACAGAACATATATCTAATATGGAAAAATGTGATTGCTTTTGTTCAATTTTTTTAAGTGAGAGGTGGCTAAAAATAAAACGTAAGTTCGGTGATAAAACAGTATTTCCTTTATCAATATATGGCGATGACTTCAAAGTTAACAATGTATTAGGAGCTCATAAAGATGTTAATAAAATGCATTGTCTTTACTGCAATATAACTGCAATTCCACCTGAATATTCTAGTTTGTTAGATAACATATTTTTATTACAATTACATAAGTCACAATATAGAAAAATTCTTCAAGCTTCTAAGCTTTATTATCCAGTTATACAACAATTGATAGAATTGCAAAAAAATGGTGTAAATATTCAAGTAAATGGAAAAATTGAAACCATTTACTTTGAGATATTTAACTTCAGTGAGGACAATTTAGAAATCCACAGCATTTTAGGTTTTCACGAAAGTTTCAATTCAACTTGGATAAAAACGAATGTTCTATTGCAGTAAAAGAAAATGTTAAAATTCTACGTACTATAAAGAAACACGCTATAAATATAAGAAACAAGACGAAAGGAGTTAAACAAGATAGCGTATTAACTAAAATTCCAGATTTTGATATATTTAAGTGCGTTTCTTTTGATCCCATGCATGATCTCGAAGAGGGTATTGACCGATACGAAATGGCTAAAAATTTAAAGCATCTTATTTATATTGTTGATAAATGTTTTACGTTTTCGCTACTAAAGCAACGTTTAGATAATTATAATAAAACTTTCAAGACAGGTGAAAATGTTGTCCCTTATATTAAACTCGAGCACATTAAAAATGATCACCTGACTATGAGTGCCTCGGAGATGAGATTCTTATTGTATAATCTCACGTTTCTTGTCGGTGACTTAGTACCTGAATCTAATAAAGTGTGGGCATTTTATTTATCTTTGCGAAAAATCTCATCATTGATTATGTTACTCGCTTTAACAAAATCCGCTCTTGATATGTTAAAAGATGAAATTAAAATGCACTTAAAAATGTGCGTAAACTAAGTGCGCTGCAATAAGCGCTTTACTGCATTTTCGTGTGAATCGGAACCTTCTTGCTCTTACATCTGAATTAGGACTTTATTGCGTTGAATGTTTGAGATAGAACTGTCTTGCACGAAAGGTTTGAGATAGAACCTTCTTGCATCGAATGTTTGAGATAGAACTTTATTGCAGGGTACGTTTGGAATGGGACTATGTTGAATCATCGGCGAGTTAGGGCTTTATTGCATTGGCGCTTGAGATGGAACCTTATGCATAGGAGGCGTCGATTTGTATTTAAAATTAATAAGTCTTTGCTTATTTTATACATATATATAGTTTATTTATGTTAAATTTATATAAAATTTATAACCTATTGCTCAGAAAGAAAACATTAACAATTTGAAACTTTATTTTCTTATATTTTGGCAACTAGAGTGTTTAATCTATCATTTACAATAATAATAATGAAGGTGGTTTTTACTTATTCTATTTCTAAATATGAATTTTAATTGTTTTTCACCGCAATAATATATGTAAACATTTGTATGTGTATCTGAGTTCGATTGTTTAAATTATAATTATTTGAATAATTATAATTTATATTTTCTAAAATTTAAAGTTCGAAAATAAAATGCTTGGTGTATATTTTCGCACGGACTGCTCTGGGGAAAAGATTAAAATAATCTAAACATCTATAAGAAATTTTCCTTAAGTACTTTCTTGAGAACGTGGTGAATTTTAGTATTTTTTCGTCGGCTAATTAAAAATAATCTTTTGGGGCTGCAATAAACAAACTCGGGTATAATATTTAACATACTTAAGGGGGTTATATACTGAAAAAGGTTCCAAAAATTAATTTTTTTTATTTGATTTTTTTGATTCTATACTTTATCTAAAACGTAGAAAAAAATTTTCAGACACAAATTTAAAAAATTTCAAAAGTTACGGCTTAAATTGTAATTTTCTAAAAATACTGTGCGTTTTGTCAGCTGCATCGTTTTTTAGTCCAAATGTTTTGTCTCAAGCATAAGTTGAGGTTAAACTTTTTTGTTTATTCTTTGGAGTAAAGTTTAAAATCATTTAATATCTTCAAAGAAAATACTCCTGGACATGGAGCTACTATTTCAAAGCAGCTAAATTTTAAAGTTCCATTATCATTTCCAGCTGTCAAGCTAAAAAGACCTTTCATTTTTCTGTTTCAGGTCCTCTTTAGCCATCATCAGGCTTTACTTTTTAGTATTTTTTGATACATTTTTGAGTTTTAAATTTTATTAAAAAATGTAATTTATAAGTGCTGTAATAGATTTGCACTTTCTAGCACTATGGCAGGATTACTTCATTTACAGAGATTGTGCTAGCTTGCACATCATGCACCTGCATTACAAAAAGCTTGCTCTTATTGGAGAGGGAAGCATTATGAAGTTTTTGATTTAGTATTGATGCTGATACTACTCGAGTAATGCTGATACAAACTTTTAATGGCAATACTTGACAAAGAGGTGCTTTAATTGCCGCCATTTGGAACTCTCCACATATCCAATAAGATGACCATTGCACAACTAGGTTTTACTTGGGTGGATGAGGCAGGTATAAGATTATACAGTTGCTACATTTCGCCCAGTGATGCCATTGATGAGTATCAAAGATCGTTGGACCCAATTGTAGCTAGTGCTAGGAATTCACAATTGCTAGTGGTTATTAATGGAAACTTCAATGTTTAAACAACCGACTGGGGAAGTAAAAAAGCAATCATCGTGACAACGCGCTTCTGGAGACTTTCATCATATTGGAACTAGAGATTGCAAATATAGGGACAACGCCAACCTACTCCAAGGGCGGCAAAACGTCCATAGTAGACCCGACCTTCGTTGATCCTAGATTGATGAAAGAGGAATACTACTGGCAAGTGAGGTACAAATACGCGGGTAGTGACTATGAAGCTCTCTCGTATCAACTCCAATCGACAAATAGGAGGGAAAACGTTCCAACCAGGCGGAGTGGGGAGAGATCAGCTCAGGAAGAAACTTCCTATGAGGGTACCATTTGTATCTTTCGCAGGCGATATCCATTGGTCATCGTCGCGAAGACCTTAGAAGACATTCAGTATACCGGAGATGAAGCTATCAAGGGAGTATCCGACTGGATGAAGGACAAAGGGCAGAGATTGGCAGCTTAGAAGACGGAGGCACTGCTTCTTACTCGGACAAAGAAGTGGATGTATGTCACCTTTTCAGTGAGAGAAAAGAAAATTAGGAGCGTGGACGTTTTCTTGGGTTTATTCTGTATTCGCGTCTGTCCTTTAAATAACACCTGTTGCAGCCAGGTATAAAGGCGACGGGCATCGCTCGGATTGCTTATTGGATCGGTCATGAAATCTGTAATATTGTACGCAGCACCAATTAGCGCAGAAGCCATGAGTAGCAAGACTAGCTACGAAGCCGTCTGTCGGCGAGCGTGCAAAATAGGCGCCCTCAGAGTGGCCTGTGCCTACGGAACAGTGTCAGATATCGCTCTTTCGGTGGTTTCGGCTACCAGAGCATTATTCAGGACGTTATGGCGTGGACTAGCCGAAGACCTGGCTTTCTAATCTTCGATCTAACTCAGATACTATGAGAGAAATTAGCTTGCGCAACAGCAAGCGCAGGCAAGCCAGACGGTCCGGCAGTGCCCCATCAGCGCGTAAAGAATGAGAGGGAGAGAGAGAGAATGAGAGTATGGATGAATGAGAGAGCCGCGCATCGAACGAGACCCCACCAACTACCACGGCAATGAAGACGTCAGCTGTTTATTTCCAGAGGCGTGAAGCCGAGTAGGGTGGCGGTCAAGCGTCTGCGACACCGTTCCATCGGTAAGAGCATAGAGCACGGCAATGAATAAGAGCGGCCTGGCCCACCGCTGCGGCTTGGTGCACCGCAAAGACCTCCCTCCAATTTAAAAAGACCGCCATAGCTCCGCTCCAAGAACGGGATTCCACAGTGCCACTGCTTCCCTGCGACTCCAAGAGAGAAGAGTTGGCAACACTGCAAGCGGGACTAGAGAACACCGGCAGAGTTCGAACACGACACTCTCTCGCTTGCCGGGAAATCGCGCACACGTGTGACCGAAGCTTTTGTGTATTAGATTTGACGAAGTGAATTTCCAGAGAAATTACGGTACGGACGAGATGCCTCGGTGCAACGTGTTACTCTTTTCCTAATGTCAACTAATCTCTCTTCGAGTGGTTAATCTTTGCTCGCGTGTGTGAATGTGTGTGCAATTGGAAGCTGAGGCCTGATGGAGTGCTGCCGGCTGATCATCCGCGCTTCCGCGAAGCACCGTCTCGGGACGAGTTGCATCGACCCCGCGAATTAAGCTAGCCGTTGTATTCATGAATCGTAACTTGTCACGAGACAAACGCGGAGAAGCCTAGCGAGGCTAGAATTTATCTTTCCTTTTATGAATTCACGTTACGGGTTGTAACTGCCGTTATTGATTGTTATTGTGTAAATACACGCTTACTTAATTTTACGTTTGCATTTCATTCTTTTGCTGCTTCCCCGATTCTTGACTTTTTCAGCACAGGGCGAGACTTCAACAAGGTAAGAACTACATCGTCTACATGCATTCACCAGTCTCGCGAGAATCGCTGTCGAGACGAATTAGTTTAAAATAATAATTAAAATCTACGTTATAGTACTTACTGGATATGGCTTTTTTCGCAGCTATCTCTCTGTCCTGGAGTAGACGAAGACGTGACGCTTGTGCTGTTTCAATGCCCGAAATTTATTAAAGTAAGGCAGCAGTTCGAAACCACATGGAAGGGTCCAATCACCCGAAGGAATAGAAAGATGCCTGCTCCGATCAGAGCAGGACTGGGATGCGGTGGTCACATCTGTGGTAGGTAAGCTGATTTCTATCAGAAGACTAGAGGAAAGGAAATGAGGACACGGAAGGAACAACATCAGTTATTCCTTCCCAAATAGGAAATGTCGACTTCGATCATTAGAGCAATTGTTACAACATGTACGTAGAAATACACATACACCTATACACGCACACGCACACACACGCACAAAGGCATACATAAACACAGACAATCACACAGACGCGCGTGCATACGCACATCCACACACACACATGCAAGGACGGACAGATGGACATGGACCTGCGTACGGACGCCCACCCAAACTCAGACATAAAAACATACAGACACACAGGATGAACGCACATGGATTCTCCGGAGGGCACGCGCCAAGATACAAGGACAAGAGTACGAGCCAGCAGGAGCAATGACCAAGGGAGTACAGATGCTAGGACAACGCCGCCACCCCGAAGTAATGCATACCAGCGGTTACCGGGGTGGTGGAAAGCAGAAAGGAGGTGGAGGTTTTGTGGATTGGACTGACTAGTGACTCTAGAATCCACAGAGGACGCTAGGGAGACTAATCAGGTGAGTCCTATAAAGGAGGGATGGTCTGCATGGAACCCCTATCGTTAATAAATGCATTCCTCAACTCCACGTATAAAAACACACACACACACACACACACACACACACTTCCATACAGAGATTTTTCAAAAACCATTTATTCTTATTCATAACACCTCAAAATACAATTTTAATATATTTTTACAACAACTTCAAAAATTCATATCACAAAGCTTCCTATAGGAGAAAGCAATACACTAAAGTAATAGCAATTTTCAGGAAACCGACAACTGTTGAAGAGCTTATGAGCTTTCTAGGTTTTGTTAATTTTCTGAAAGCTTAGGATTAGGTACCAGAACTAGCTACATTAACGGGCCCCTTACCAGAACTGCTAAGATTAAAACTGACTAAATCAGCAAATCTACAGAACTACTGGAAGAGCAAGCAAACATTAGCTTTTAGCAAACTTAAATTAGCTTTACCAAACATAATAATACTGGGGTACTATGATCTTTATGATAAGGCACAAGTTTCCGGTAATATTCCGGTAATACGACCAGAATATCCCACGTGTGATATGGAAACAAGAGCCTCACAGATTGCGAGAAATGCTATTTTTAGACAGAGAAAGAGGATTTGACACTTGTGTCGGTAGTCGAGCACCTTAACATATATCTCTATGGTAAGGATTCATTTGAATTAGTAACCGATCACAAACCCTTGAAAGTAATTTTTGGCATTAACTCAAAGCCTCGTATTAGGATGGGTATTACGCCTACAATCTTACTGCTATAAACTCGTATACCGACCAAGTAAGAATAACATTGCTGATCCTCTCTCTAGGCTATGAGAAAATTTAAAACCTTCCCCGTTTGAGGATGAAAATTATGTTAACAAAATTGTTGAAATATCTTGCCCAACAGCGGAACTACTAAGCGAAATAACAAGCTTCAGTAGAGCAGACGGAAAGCTGAAAACAGTGAGAGAAGGTATTTACAATAGAAAGTGGAATTCAGAGGTAAATAATTAAAAAATATTCGAGTCAGAGTTTTGTGTTCAAGATAATATAGTACTGCGAGGACACAGAATTGACCTTCGGCGTTGCGAAGCAAGGTACTATCAGCGGCTCACGAATGACATCCTAGTATACTCTTCATGAAAGCTTCGCTCAGGTGAAAATAGCTACCCGTACGTAAAAATATTATAGTCTTCACTATAGTACATACTATATTCATTATCATAGTAGAACTATAGTAAGATTATAATAAATACTATAGTAAACGTATAATAATTTCGTACCACTATAAGTGGTTAGCGTTCGCAAAACTTGGTCAACCAAGGTCAGGGCAGCAACTGCAGAGGGCAAGGTATTTCTCGCGCATGTATGATTGCAAGCCCCTTCTTCTTTAGAGACTGCAGGTTGACTGCTGCGTTGAGGAACTTGGAGCTGCGTCGAGTGCCTCTACTCCACCCAACTGTAACGGAGAGTAAGGATCTGTAAGATCCGCTGTATATCTCCTTCTTCTAAGCTGTAGTTAATTGTAGATTGCTGGAGTATGCAACAGCTTCTTATCATAGCTGCACTACTCGCCATCTGATGCCAACTGTTGATTCTCTTGTATTTTGCAGGTACTACGACTCACACGATCAGTGTCACCAGCGGGAACTGCTCTCTCAAGATCAAGAAATAAGATTAAGGGATAGCTTTAAGTGTCGCGTGGGACTGTGTGTGTTTGGGGCGAGTACGACTTGGGTTCTGGATGAAACTCTCCAGGATCCAAGACACTTATAATAAAGATTCCAAATGACAGGTGGATTCACCCGGGCCAATCTATTCTGTCACAGGCTTTACTCGTCCGTGGATATAGTATTAGAAGCTTATAATGTACAATGCGAAAGTTTAATATTCTGGTTGCAGCGTAACGATAATATCGCTAGAAATTTTCTAAATTTTGAAGATCTAGCTAGATTTTAGTCGAAGAATCTCGCTAGAGTTCCCGATCCCGATTTTCAAAATCTAACATGGCGAATTCAAAATAGCGGATCAAAAAATTTTTTAAAATTCAAGTTGCAGATTCGTATTTAGCAACTACGGAAATCGCTGAATTACTATTTTTAGAACAAAATATAGGTTTTAAAAAATTTTTCGATCCGTCATGAAGCTTCTATAGTATTTACTATAGACGGCGAAGCGCGTTCGGGAAGTAAACGACGTTTTGGCAAGTTACGCTTAGCCTTCGGAAGGATCAACATTGGAGGACTATCGCAATGTACTCGCGACATATTAAGACCGTTCTGCTCGAATTCGCGGACGTGTGAGGATTTGAAAAATGTGAGTACGAATTAGTACATTACGATACGTGTGACCTAAGCGGCACTTTATTGCACGGTGCAGTTAGCGCCCAAGCGCAGCGAGGGCGCTAAGGTTACGCCGTTCAAATAAGTCCACTTAGATCACGGGTATCGTATACTATTTTATAGCTCGTGTGACATAAACCCGCCACTTCCTCAAAATTGTAGAAATTTTTGAAATCTTTAATAAAATATATCAGAATCAAAGAGTATTTAGAAATATATTTTATACTGCTGCAACCTCAAAATCATGACTTTGACATGATTATTCGGCGCTCGTGGTATAAAATACAGAGAAAAAAAATTTCATTGAATCAATGAGTTTCAGTTATCATATACAGTGGCAATTACATATTTAATCATTTGAAACACACTTTTAGTTGAATCAAGTGTGATTTTATAAGGTTAAAGAAGATGCTATCGAATCAAAGAATCAGAGAATTGATCACTGACAAATATCTTCAGAGAATTAAATATATTTGTTAATAATATTTTATTACCGATTACATTGATTCAATGCAATTTTGTTTTCTCGGTGTATAAAATATGAAAAATAGTAATTCTATTTTCAAAAGTCCAATTAATTATATTTGAAATTCCTGTTCGAATCTAGTGAGATTCAGCAACGAGAAACACAAAATCAAAATACGAATCAGTCATTTATATTTTATAATTGTAATGTAACTATAACTTATACAAATAGTTCTTGTATTTTAACAAATTCTGAAAAAGCTATAGAGACTGAAAATGAAGACTGAAGAATATGCGTAGAATAAAGTAATAAAATTACATTGTTTCTATCTTTAAGATTCTATGTATTTTTATTTTTAATTCTATTTTTGAAAGAGAAAGAAAAAGCTTTTGGATTCTACTTTCAAATTGAAAGTTCGAAACGCGCAGACGGAACGCACGGCTGTCACCTTCGGAGATTTAAAACTAACCTACAAATGCCAAAATGATTATCCAAAGTTTTCTTATTTTCTGATGTTACTTGGAGATATTTATGAGATTCATTACTTTTTTTTTATTCCCGTGAATAAAAATACATATTTTGAGTGTTTTATAGCTTTATTGGAGTTTATTACGGATCTATACCTTAAGTGAATTCATTATTATACAGTGTAATAATGAGCTTCTTAGGTCACAGATAAGCGTGACTTAAGTGCGGGGTTAGGTCACACAGTGTTATCAAATTTCATCAATTGTGTCAATTGATAAATGTA
>UCOL01005798.1:0-10816 GCA_900474335.1 Ormyrus nitidulus | reverse complement strand
ATGTAAATGTTTAATGAAAGGGTGGGAGGGGGGGAGGGAACGCTGGAGGAATTTATTATTGGACAGACACGAGACGAGTTTATGCAGAGTTGAGAGTCGCGGCTGCGATTGATTCTTTTTGTTTTTTCAATGCGCTGTTGGCTGAATTGTTTCAGAACGTGTTTCAATTCCATTACTGATATAAAATATGACATTTGGAAACTTTTTAGAATGAAACTGACTTTTTTAAAGTAAAAAAACTTAAGGCGACTTGTATTTAATTAATTAAGACTAATTGTATTCAATTAATTAAAGTATTCGTCCTATCGAGATTTAAATTTTCTCAGGGTGTTCGCTTCGCCATTCGTTCTATTGCAGAAAAATACAATGTTTTTTTTTTTCATTCATTTGCAATTTCTAATCTTTTCTATACAATTTTTAAAGGAAAAACCGTGGTGCTTTAAAATACTTATTAATATATCGAACTTAGATAAGCATAACTAAGACTCTAATTTTTAAATTATTTTAATATTTTGTTATACGCCACCCATTAAACATCTAATTATACGCATCATCACGTGCACAATATCTAGGATTACCCTTGAGAAACAAAGCGCATAGGCACCGGAAGCTGAGTGAGGAGAGCATCCTTCGCGAAAACGGAAGGCCCCTACGGTACTCAGTCGAATAAAGCTTCTTTTCTTTATTTCTTGGAAAATATCAAGGGTTTATTATCTGCATAATATCAATCCACATTGCACATTCCATAATATATTATTAAAGATAAATAAGCACATCGAACAAACGTTATAAAAATAAAATTCACAAAAAAGAGTGAATTTTTTAAGGAGCACTCTGAAACGCAAACGGTGCATTTATCTACCAAATAAGCGGCGCGGCCTCTCGTCGCCAAACAAATCCCCGGCACACATCGCAGCCGGCGTAGCTCTTTAATGCGTCCTCCTTTGAGCTCGCAATTTAAAGCTGCAACACCGTAAACATTAGGAACACCCTTAGCATTTCCAAACAGCTTGTATACCAGGCAGCGGCACATAGCATTATAGAAGACTTATCTAGAAGCGGCGTCGTAGGAGCGAGAGAGAGAGAGAGAGAGAGGCGAGGAGAATGCCGTAAAGTTCCCGAGCGCGCCAGCAATGACTCGAGAGCATGAGCGCGGAGCTCCATTTCCGTTTGTCTCTCGGTAGCGAGCGCAGAATAGATAATTATCTGCCTCTCGAGAGCGCAGTCGCTCTTTGCGCGTTAAAGCGGCGCTTCTTCTTATTATTTTCTTTTTTTCTTCATCCTAGAAGAGCTGCACTTCTTGCGAGCGAGCGAGCTTTCTTTTTTGGGGAACTGTTTCGGGAAATAAGTTTTTGGAAATTCCGTCGGCCGCGGCGCTGAAAAATGTTGGGTCTCTGCATTGCTGCTCCGACTAAATTAACTGTAGGAGGGTATTCTCTTGCTGGACTTTTTTTTTGCTGCGGTTGTTTTTCGACGTGGAAACGAAACTTAAGCGGGATAATTTTGTCTGGTGCAGTCGGGGAATGAAAATTTTGCGAAAAATGCGAGTGTAATTTTTTCCACTAATGCAAAATTATTACAGCAGCCGCTTGTAATTTTATAGAAACTACGATTTGCTATTTAAAGTGATTCAATCTTTTTCATTCAAATATAGTTATTATTAATTTAATTGCTCATTTGTCTAACAAGTAACAATAGAATACTAGAGAAGATTCTCAACATTTTAAAAAAATTCTCCAACCGCAAAGCCCGAAACTCGAACTTTCTAACCCCTTCGTCCGTACCCCCCAAGTGCCGCGCAACAAGCTCCTTGTAAAAAAATAAATTGCAAAGCCCAGGCTCGCGACGCGATAAAGAAAATGACCGCGCGAATCGCGAAACAAAAGAGGCGCGGCACTAAAGCGGCAAATCCGTGGCGCTCATGAATACCCAAGAAAGAGAGAGAGAGAGAGAGAGAGAGAGAGAGAGAGCGGCTTGCATTACAGCCGGCGAAACTTTGATATTGCGAAACTTCTTCGATGTTTCTTCGGTTCTTCGCCGCGCCTCTGCCTTTTTATACTTCCCTCCCTCCCCCATCGCCGCCTCCTTTATTCCGCTCGTTTTGCATTTTTAAATCCCTCTTTCGCATGCCCGAGTCGTGCGGAGATGCCGAGTACGCGTGACTTTACTGCGCAGTGCTTGCTTTCTGAGAGACGTGTGGCCCAATCGAGTATTGCTGGACGAGAACCGGGAGTTTCTTATAATTTTCGAGACTCGCGATTTACCGACGCGGTTCGCTGCTGTATTTGCATTTTTATGGGGGACACTGTTAGCCGGTGCCGAACGCGATTCGACTCTTCCGTTTTGCTCTGATATTTAAATTTTACGGTTTATTATGGATAATCGTGCGATTATTTCTGACTTTTCATTTTCGAGGTAATTGAGTAGGGAAAAAAAATTGCAAAACTGATGTTTTTCGTGTACAAACAGTGTTCAGGCTCGTGTTTTAATAGGCTTCCGACAAAAACTCTTCAAAGTGTAACAGAAAGAATTTTCAATATTTGCTTCATCCAAACTTTATTATTAGGTAACTCGATTCGAAAAAAGTATGGTGTTGAAAATGCATCAAAAAGTGTACCTTTATAAAAATAAATGTCATGACAAAATTCTTCGCAAAACAAGAAATTGAAAAAACCTTTACCTCAAAGTCCAACAACCTTACCAAAAATCCGACTTACCTTTAACCAAAACAACGACGCGACCTTTACCTTTAATAATAACGAGCGCAGGTGGCATCGCCCAGGCACCCGTAGGCTTCCTTGGCGCAAAGCAAAGACGCAATCCCGTCCACCGGGGGCGTCCGTCCAGGGCGCCGCGCTAAATTGTGTTTGCGCGGCCGGAGCGAGAAGAGGCGCTCCGTGAATTCTGCATGCATTATTCATGACGACCGAGAGTTCGGAAGCGATCTCGGGGGTCATCCTTTAACGCTGCTCGCTTATTTGCTAAATTCGCTTTATTTGCCCCCGCCAAAGTCGGCGCTGATTTCTCTGAATGCCGTTTAAAAATCTATGGTAAGTTCGCGAGAATAGACCAGAATTGGGTGGGTCTTTCGTAACGAATTTCTAGTTCGACACTGAAATTATTAATATTCAAAAAAATTATTTAAATATTCAAAAAATGTATTGCTCATTAAAAGAAGATAAACTCACGTAATACAGACTCAAGTGCAACGATAAGCATTGTTTTCTCCAATTATTAAACCCCTTCGCAAACCCAGCATTACGAAGCGCCTCTTAATTAAAAGCTAACACGCGCCTTTGCTCCCGCATTAATTAGCCCATCCCCAAGAAATCTCCGAGCATTCCTCGCGACGGCGACGAAAACGAATGCAATATTCCCCCCCGCGGACACGATAATTTCTCCTCGGGCGCGCATCCCGCGGGCGAAGAAAAATACGCGATCCCGCTCGACTATTAATCACATGGAGAGCGCAAGTGCCCGCGAGGAATAAACGAGCGCGTAAGCGACGTCATATTTTTCCGCGGCCGCGGAAAACGCGTCTCTCTCTCTCTCTCTCGCGCGCGCGGCCCGGCGAAATTCGAAGCTTTCTTTTACGGCTCGCCGCCGCAGATGCAAAGAATATCTGCTCGAGAGACGCCTACTTTTCTTCCTCCCGGAGGAGAGACGGTTCTTTCGGTGCATAAGGGAAGCGGGCGTTTAATCTACTGAGCTTTCGTACAAATTTTCTGCCAAGTGCGCTCGTTTGTTATTGGGAATTTAAATTTCCGATTCCTTATTGTTAACATATTTAACATATTTAACGTTACTATATATTTTTCTGTGAATAATTGATATTTTTTAAAGTGATGTACTGTTTTGAAAGACAATGCGTGAAATTGATTTGCTGTATGCGTGGTAATACGTTTGCAAAATTATTATCAATCAATTTTTGTTATAGTTTTTAAAAATAAATCTTTCATTATTTTTTGTATGCTAATTAACTCGAGCCGATAGATTTTAAACACCTGGTAATTAATCAGTTCCTATAATGGAAGTAATATGATTATCAAATTTTCTATCAATATACTAATTGTACATTTATTAATTCAAAAACTATATCATTACCAACGAAAAATAAATTAAAAAATGAAATTGTTCGCTCAAATGATAATTTTCCCCACTCCATAGTATTTACATTCAACCCGAGCTCGTTTAAAGAATAAAAATGATTTGGCAACTCATTAAAGCAGGCCCGAAAATGAATAACATCAACATTAATCGAACCGAACGAACAACCAGCAATGAATGCGGTAAAATAAACGTAAATAAATGAATATTCGGGCCACATTAACGCGCTGAATTTACATACAGCCGGCCGCGGCGAAAGCTTTGGAAAAGCGAATAAAAGCCTTTATCGGCGCATTGTTATATTCATTTAGCCGCGGCGGGCAACCACACCTACGCGTAATGAGAGCGAAATGGGAAATCCAGAGCCGCGAGATTAGAGCTTCCTTGTAAACAAAGCCAGTCCCTCGGTATATTAGTCGGCCGTAATTCAGGGTGACTCCCGGCGGAAAACGCGGAATTTCGTTTCGCGCGGCATATACGAATATCTCTCTCTCTCTCTCTCTCTCTCTCTCTCTCTCTCTCTCTCTCTCTCTCTCTCCGCCCACCGACAAAACTAGGCGGCTTGATTAATACGCTGGAAGTAGAAATTCGCAGCCTGTTGCTATCGAGATTTTCGAGGCTCGTGTTTGCCCGCCCGTCGCTGTATTAATCGGGAGGAGCAGAGGCTGCTTTTGTCGCCCAACCCGCCAACTATCGGCCGAACTGTCGCGAGCAAGCTTGCGTCTTTATATATGGCGTTAATTTAGTTGAGAAATTCGGGAGCAAGAGGGAGATGCATGGGGTTTTTAATTTGTTTTCGGGGGTTCGAAGACTGAGAGGTATTTTATTTTTTAATGATATATATGTATATTGACTTATCGGAATAAATTATTAAAAAAAAGAACCATTATTCTTCAATATTGGTCTACATTTAACTTTAAAATTTATTTTTTAAAAAAACGTCGATGATGACTATACAGCCAATTAACATTTTTATATAATAAAAAGGGAAAAAAATGTAAAAGGCTCTCAAAACACAAAGGGAGACCAAATTAAAGTAGTTCCAGCCACCTTACTTACTAATCGCAAACTGAGCAAAAGGCAGCCGCGCTATCTGCTTCCGCTACACCGAAATTCTTTTGAATCTAAAGCACGTAATTGAGCACGAAGCTCCTTGGACGATGCACAATCCGTTATCCGGGCGCAGCGAGCGGACTCGTTTATGCAAAGCCATTAAAAAACACTCGAGCCGTAAAGAGGGGACGTCAAAGCCAGTGATAATACCCTCGTCCTCGTGGCCCAGATTGCCGGGGAAAAAGGCGGCGGCGGAGTTTCGAGGCGGTGCGGGAATTTGAAAATTTCAGTGGCTCGATGCTCCGGCGGCCGCTTCCGGAGGACGAGCAAGTCGCCCCATCAAACGAACGACCGATTCCTTCGGGGCAGGTCGACCCTTCCGGGTATTCTCGGAGCCGCTTATGTGTGGCCAGCTTCTTTATGGAATGGACTTTACCTTGATTATTTAAATTGTTCTTTTCTTGTAGGAGGAAGAAAGGGTTGAGTGATTGCGGTGGAAATGACTGGATGGTGGATGATTGGTAGAATTCGAATTTTGCATTTTTTACTGTTACTTGAGAGACCATTTTGGATTGTTTAGGGACTTGTTAAGCAGAGATGTTAAAAAAAGATTTTATTCAGTTCATAATTGCAGTCTAAGGCTGTATGCTATCATAAGATCATCATTCTTTATAATTTCTTAAGATAGTTTTCATTTGTACACAAAGATACCAATTAAAGGTGCATTATTTTTATGATAATCGAGCTTTAAATAGCACTTTAAATTCGTACGACGGTACACTAATTTCAAGTCCGCGATATTCAACATAAAGGCAGATGAGAAAAGTAAGAGCATTGTATAATGAATTAGCGTATGCAAATACAGGCGAATTTCAGGACTTGCGCTAACTAGACACGAAGTTATTTCTGATTATGGATTCCATTCTTAACAAGGCATTTTCCCTTCAAACAGCTTTGTTGAAAAGCTCGTTGACTTTCATTTACTGGTTGTTTCCAACTCTTATTAATAGTTTTGGAACCAAACGAAACTCAACTGAAATCTCGAATGAAATTAATAGCTTTATATAAAAATTACATTCATCATTCACGATAAATATTTAGATTTTTTATAGTAATTTTCTACCCAATAGTTTATGGTAACGCGAGTACGAGGAGGATTTATTTTAAAACAAAGAGTGCTTGCGCATAATGTAAATCAATATTGCAATGCTTCGCTAAGCAAACGCACTTTCTTAAAAATTATTTTCTAAAATTAATCATTAAAATGAAGTATGCATCATTCGAGGGAGAAACACTGCAGAATAATGGAACGCTATTGACTCGATATGGTCTGCACTGCAGTTAAGCAGCAATTCCGTGATAGGAATGCAACGAAATTTATCGCCTCAATTAAGGTATCGACTGATGGATGCTTAGCGTCAATTGAGCGATAAATGGGCTTGAGTGGTCAAAGGCATCAAGGAAGACGTAGGGTCCTGGCTTCGTTCAAATTCTCCTTCCTGATAGTTCTTGTGCCTTTAACGTTACAATGTCTGGGACAACATACCTAATTAAGACATTGATGAAGCTCTGGTAATAGCGTAGTGATAATATCGCTCGAAACTTTCTACATTTATTCTTCTTTTTCATTCAACATTTCAAACTTTCGATATTTTGATATTCTCACATTGGGAAGAGCACCAGTAACATATCAGCTGTATTTTGAAAATAAGTATTTTCCGTTATTTTCTAAAACTACATATATTATGCAAATACACTTGTGCCTTCATCATGAAGTTTTAATTTATTCAACAATATGTGAAATAATTAATTTTTAATAGTACCACAATTAGTTAATTGAAATAAATAATTGTATTGAACATTTACATAAATTATTAACAGAAATAAAGTAGTTTTATGTTCATTTTTAGGTTCCTTCAAAGAAAGAAAATGAGGATATGCTGCATTACCTTGTAACGCTGACAAAATATGAATTTTTAATTCTGTCAGTTTCAAAATAAGAGTAAAATTTCATAGTTTATGAGTAGAATAAAGTTGATTCAATTGAATTTTCAGGCGATATATCAGTAGCAATAATTTATACACCTTGGACAAATAAGTTTAGGTGAATATGCAAAATGTGAACGTGAAACAATTTCTTTCAAATTTACTGTAAATTCTTTAGTTTCAATTTTCTTTATTGCCGTAAAGTTTTTGTACTAATAACCACAATCAGAAAGCTATGAAACAATTTTTCCAAGCATCTAATTTTCTGTATGCTGACGAACAGTTATTAATATTTACTAACGTTTGGTAACAATACAAGCTTTCGATATTTTTAAATGAAATTTCCAATTAACATACTTTTTAATTCTTGTTTCCATTGTAACACTTTTTTTTTAATTTTTCAAGAATGTTAATTGAGCGTTAAAGCGTTTAGGATTAGTTATTTCTTCGTACTAAATGACAACTCGCTATTTCCTTACGAGCTAAAATTGTCTTACACTAAACCTACTTCACAAAACTGTATATTCTAGTATTAGAAAAAGTACCAGTAATATTAGTTTAATTTGAAAATAAATATTTTCCGTTATTTTCTAGAACTACATATACTATGCAAATACACTTGTGCCTTCATCATGAAGCTTTAATTTATTTTATTTAACAATATGTGAAATAATTGGTTTTTAATAGTACAATTAGTTTTTAATAATTTTCAATTAATTATGAATATTAATTGAAAATAAATACGCTAAATTTTACTGAGATTGTTATAAATTATAAAGTAATTATATAAAATAAAAAAGATAATGAAAAAATAAGAAAACTTCAAGTCACAATATTTTTTTTCATACACAATCGTTTATTAACACACTAAATTATATATAATCATTTCCATTACATTTTATATATCATTTCTATTAAGAAAACAATTAATGAGAATAAACACCCTATTCCATAAATAGGTAACAACTGAACGTAAGTAATACTTTCGTGCGGTACATTGCTTTGGTCTGTTTTAGAAAGTAATGTAGGAATCTTTATGTTATTATATTCAAACGATGCAGAATGTGTAATACCCGATTCAAAAACTCTCAGTGCCATTTTATTAAACTTATCTAAAAAAGGAAATGCAGATTTAAAAAAAAAAGCTCTTGGGAAAGGTCTTGCTTGAATGTCTAACACTTTTATTAAAGGTTTATAGTCTTCGTCGAACATCATTTTAGAGTATATATTAGCTCTTATGTAATTGGTAAAACAGATTACATCTTTATTTTTTCGCAGTAAATTGTAACAATAATTTGCTTCATAAAACGGAATTGCTTTTGATTTCAGCATTATAGTGTATTTATCCTTTTCATAGAAAACTTCATTGAAAACATCATGATGAACATAAGTTTCTAAGCCAGATTTTAATATATCTTCAAAACTT
Organism: Ormyrus nitidulus; assembly: GCA_900474335.1. Lineage (NCBI taxonomy): Eukaryota > Metazoa > Arthropoda > Insecta > Hymenoptera > Ormyridae > Ormyrus > Ormyrus nitidulus. The sequence continues at coordinate 2,244 of UCOL01005798.1, read as the reverse complement.
TTAATAGATATTTCTTGAGGTTCAATTATTAAGCGATCTATTATTTTACTAATTTCATGAGATAAACAAATCATAGATAAAAAGGTAATTAAACAGTATATTATTCTTTTAGAATTTTTCTCAGGTTTTTTTACACTACCTTGACCAAACAAAAGACCAAAATATTCTATAAGTTTTAATGTTTTCATTGAATTTATGAAATAAAATACTATACCGGAGAATAAAATAATTCCATATAGAGGAAATATTGCATAGAATATACTTAAAAGTACAGGATCAGTATTCGCTTTTCTATTAGCTAAACTTACAGCGGTTTCTTTTACAAATGAAAAAACTCTTCCGAATTGAATATTTTGATTTTCTCTGTCTTTTGTAATCGTGCGCTCAACACATGAAACATCAGTCTTTCCCTTTATGAAATTGTGGTAATCAACAGTGACGCTTCCATTTCCATCAGTATTTACAACAATTTTAAAATTAAGAGCTGTTGCAATGAGTTTTAGTTTTTCTGATGATATTCCTACAATTCTAGATGCATTATTCACCGTCTTCTTCCACATCAATGGTGCTATTTCGCAATAGTCACTTTTAAGTTCGTACTGATTTGCATTTACAATTTTATCAGGAAAAAGTGGTAGTGTTCGATTATAGTAGTTACAACTGAATTTCATTATAAATGGGTCAAAGTGACAAAGCTCTGCATTAAATGCGCTATTTTCAAATTTTTGGTTGATAACAGAAAAATCCAAAAATTGTTTCGACCATGCATAATTCAAAATTGTTTGTACGTTTGTTGGTAAAATGTCAGAAGTGATAAGCAAACATCTCGGTCTTATGTACTGGGGTGCAAATTGAATATAAAAACTTAATATAAGCTTAACTTCTACAAACTCAAATTTTTCTTGAAGAATTGCAAGTAAAGTTGTACTTCTGGAATTAGTTGAAGGAGGTAAAATCCTTGTTTGATTATAATTTACTAGTGACTTGTTTTTAACGTTAAGAAGAACAGTTGGATGAACCAAAATGATTTTCTTTAGTACGATATTTTCCGTTGGAGAGATGTCATTTGTAAAAAGTAATATCTGATGAAGTTTTAAACTTTTAATATCATCAATTATAGCTTCAACATAATCTAGTATAATATCATTAGCAGCAAAAGTAAGAAAAAACAGTAACGAGAGAACTATCATAAGCTTCAGCATGTTTCCGTCACCTTAGTTGTGTCTAAACTACTGCTAACTAATCGAAACTTCGTTTTCCTCAAGCCCGAGGACAATTACAGCCAACTACTGCCAGCGTAAATTGTACATAATAATTGCCCACAATTCGGAATACTCCTCACGCTCCAATTTTTTTCTTATTCATATAATATCCTCAACTGACATGACACAAGGAAAGGCACTCACTAAATTTTACAACCTCGATTCCTGAAGGTCACAGCAACAATGACCAGGATGTAAGCGCGTAACCTAAGCATACCTAACATCGTGCCTCCGCGTTCGAGGATAATTAATCGCAGCTGAGGCTGAGATCCGCTCTCAAGCTTGGTTGAGGAATTTAACGAGCAGTACGCGGCCCGGCGCGTCGATAAAACGGCTATAACCCCGGAAAATATCGTCCCGGATCTGTGACCAAGGCGAGCCACGCATCTGCCTGACGATCGCGAGTCGGGCGAGCTGGTCTTAATCCACGTGGATTTTTGTTAAGATTTATATGGACAGATATGAGTGGTAGTCAATGTTTCGGAGGAGAGGATGATCCTTGCGTCGTAAATTAGTCATAGTTAGGGAGTAAAGTTTTTGGGTTAAAGTGGGAAAGTTTAACCTTTTGAGAAATCATTTTTTTTAAGTTTATTACCATAAAAAAGATAGTGATAAAATGAAAATTGTAACTCGTATTTTTTTGAGTATATCCTAAGTACTTGAAGTTTTTTATGTAGAAAGAAATATGATGTTTTTATTTTTCATTTATTCTATAGCCATTCTTTTCAGCAGATGGAAGTATGAATAAGGAAAAAAATTGGAGCGTGGAGGAGTATTGCGAATTGTGGGCAATTACAATTTACGCTGGCAGTAGTTGGCTGTAATTTTCCTCAGACTTGAACACAACGCAGTTTCGATTAGTTAGAAGTAGTTTAGACACGACTAAGGTGACGGAATCATGCTAAAGCTTATTGTAGTTTTCTCTTTACTGTTTTTTCTTAGTTTTGCTGCTAATGATATTATACTAGATTATGTTGAAGCT
>UCOL01005797.1:0-10815 GCA_900474335.1 Ormyrus nitidulus | reverse complement strand
CACGTGCTATGGGCTTGCCATTTTACCTCCCGTGGAGCGTATACGATTTTTTTGCCTAGCGAGGACGAAAATACAACGTTCCCGATTCGGCGCCGGGAGGAAAAGTAGTACTTTTGTCCCGCTAGGCAAAAAAATTAAAAACAATAAATTATCTCTCTAAAGAATAAGTGAAAATTCACTTATTCGAAGTGTATATGCACTTATTCGCCTTGAATAGTCACTTATTGCATAAGTGAAAAAACAAAAAAGTAGACTTATTGAATAAATGAATATTGTTACTTAATACTGAAGCGCAATGCATAATACATAAAGAGGCCTATTTTATATTTACAACAAATAAAATTATCATTTATCACTACGGATATTGGCTTAATGCTAGCTGCAGAACTGAAGAATCGTCGGAACGATCTTGAATTCTGATCTCCAGGACTGCGCTTAAATACATTCAGTGTGCTAGTTTTTCCGCGAGAGTGCTCGTTGCGCTGCTGCACCACCTGGCGGCCACTTTCAGAAACACTTTCAATAGATTGTGCGCATCATGCAACAAGCACTTATGAAATAAGGACATTTTTCACTTATTCAGATTTAGAGATATCTTCTACGATAATTAAGTAGTAATAGATTAAACTTAGTCAGACGGTATACTAACAAGTAAACATTTCAGTGTTGATGAAAGTATTGTGTATATATTTATTTATATTTTATTTTATTTTATTTGTTTTTATATTTATTTATTCTAGTTTTAATTAAAAGTGAGAATTGAATGTATATTTAGAACTTTTATGACATGCATGTAATCATTTTTATTTTAATACCAAAGTTTGTCGCTAAAATACAAAATTTATAAATTTCCTCCTTGTAGTGTATTCAAAAACAGCAATTTGTCTATAAAATTGAAGTGTATTCGCAATTTTTTGTTGAACAAAATCTAGATTTCTCGACCTTTCTAAGTTCCCTCTCCTCAGCAAAGAAAAATATATTTCACGAAGCGTAGATTCGACGTTTGCTCCTTGATTTCCCCGCGCGGCCTGCCCTCCCCGGCATTTCCGCGGCGCCTTAACGTTGTATTTACATAAAAGGCGCCGCCTTCTTCGAGGGCTGTGTGAGAGAGAGAGAGAGAGAGAGAGAGAGAGAGAGAGAGAGAAGAGTGCCGGCGGAATGTTTTAAATCAAATTCCTTATCGGACGAGCGCAAGAAGTAAGACGCGGGGGAAAGGTGAATCCCTCAGATCATCCAGTTGTAACGAGCTCGCGAGCTCCCTTCTCTCGTGAAAAAAAAAGCAGAAGAAGAAAGAAGCGAGTCGGTCCAGGATATGTGACGGAAGAAAGCTTCCTTTGATCGGTTGCTGCTGCTCATTTATGAATTTTCCAGGCCGCGAGGATGATATAATTTCTCTCTTGACAAAGATGCCCGCTGTTGCTGCAAATAAAGGAAGATCGAGGGAAAAAAAGAGGCACCCGGCGTCTGATCAAAGCTTGAGAGGTTCGACGGTGCCGATGAGGGGGAGGGGCGATCGAGCACATAAATCTTGTCTTCCTTATCAGGCGAAAGCTCCGCCGGGAAATGGCGGCGTCGCTGCTTCTCGATTCCGCGCTCCCCATTTTTTCCTTTTTTTTTTTTCTAAACGAAGTCGCAGAGATCCTCCAGCCGATATTCGCACATGACATGGCTTATTTGAATCCTTCGCCGTCCTGTCGCTGAATATTTTTATAAATGGTTCGAGAGCTTTTACGAACTTGGGTGATATATCAAAAGTTCAATACTTGCGAAACGATCATTGGTTGACTCTGAACTTTAAGGATGATAAAATAATTTTGTCCGTGAAAAAAGGAGCAAAATTTATGTATAAGTAAGCTTACTTCTGCATGATGTAGTAATCAAATTTATCCTTGTAAAATTAAATTATACTTTCATCAACAGAAAAGCTTTTTTTGCTTTCATTGATATACCTTCGTACTTTAATGTTTAACAAGCAAAAATTCTATTAGATATAATTGAAACTTTAATTGCTATTTCCAGTAGGAGTGCTTTTAATAAAAGAAAAACATACTAATCAAAAGATAATATCTCAAAAGAAGGGTATCGCTAAAAACTACTTCTGGTACGAAATGAAAGAATGAAGTATTACATTAATTATAAAAGTTTATAACATTTTAATTCATGAATTTAAATCCATACGATCTTTAATCTTTCAATCTAGACCGATCTTTTTAAAAAGGAAATATATAAGATCTCCGATAAAAGTAAAGGTTCAATCATCTCAAGTTAATACATTTGTAAGTAATAGACTTATTTAAAAATATCTGCGTTTTTACTAATAAATGGACAATTTCTTGAAATACTCCTTTCGTTTTATTATTTAAATCTCATTATTTCCATTATGTTTTTAAATGAAATAATTGACAATTATTTTTGTAGTTTTATTTAACGTCGATCTTTCTTTTGTCAATTTTTATTAATTTAATGGATCCGATTCTATGAAGAATTTATTAGATAAATCAGGAAACGGTTTATAATAATCTAATAAAATCCAAGAGAATATTGACTGACTGCTAGTCGCTTATTATTGATTTGAATTTTTTAATCATAAAAAAAATCACAAAAGTTTTGTCCTGTAAAATAAAACTCGAAGCAGCGTATCCGAACTTGTTTATTTGAGGCTTGTTTTCGCCTTTTAATATTTCATCAAGCTCGTCTGAAATGTTTTCGAGGGGTTGGCGTGCACAGCCTTGGGACAAAAGGTGTCCTCCATAATGAAGGGTTTGATCCACCTAATATAAAGCCGGTATCATTACCCAGACAGTCTGTGTGACTGTCGTGTTTCCCTCTCTTTCTCTCTTCATCATTATTGACAATCTCCTACACTGTTGTTATAGCCAAAAGCTGAACTCCTGCTTTCGGGTAATAATCTCCAGGTAGATCAAGATCTAAATCATACTTTGCCCGCCTTCTCCTCGTTTCTGCCTCTTTCGTCCTATTAATGGCGCTCTAGATAATGATGCCGCTGTTATTGTATATAGAATACCACGTCGTTTTCTTTTCTGGCTTTTTTTTTCATTTCAGGGGTAGAAGTCGACCTGTCATCGTTACGCGAACTTCCGATGGGATCGCGATTTGAAAAAGCAATGTGATCTAGGGTAATGAACCTTTAATCGAGTCGCAGTATCAAAAAACAGTGCAACGTTCACTTCGATCGTATAATAATGACAACCTTTGTATATGTTATAGAATAAATAGAAATTCAATACAATGCAATACAATGCGAGCAATATTTATAGTTACATGGTTTATTCTTTTACTTTTCGAGCATTTTGCAATGCTTAAACAAATTCTAAAATTCAGATAACTTATGTAAATTACAACACTGTAAAAAAATTTCAGTTTACATAATTCTGATAATTCCACTAGAAATATTAACTTTTAATTAGGAATAAATCTGTTTTTGCATAAAAATTATTGTATTTAATAAACAGATTTATTCCTAATAATAGTATAATACAGTCTAAAATATAGTAAAATTTGTCATAATTTATAGCAAATTTTATTATAAAAATTATAATTTTTCCAAATTTTAAGGCACTTTTTTTCATATTCAAGTATGCATATGTCCTCCAATTACAAGAATTTATAGTTTACTGTTAAATATAGTAATTTTTATGCAAATATTGATTAATTTTTTGTTCACAAAAAAATATTATATGTATTTGAAGATGTTAAAAAAAAAAAAATAAAAAAAAATTAAAAAAAAATTTCGTGTGAGTGTTGGTAAAATGCTGTGTAGGAAAAACGGTGTCAAAGTCTGAAAAAAAAATCGTTCGAATTTGTCGCAATTAATGGGTTTTTCAAGCTAATACGCTCAAAGCTAATATACTTTAAGAGAAAACCTTGATAATGCACTTAGGATCTAAATTTATGCGAAAGTGGGAGCAAACGAAGTTGCAACAATCAAAGTGTTAAGCTGGGGGCTATCAGTTGCAATTACTCACACACGAGCGGCTAAAAGGCAACGATCGCGGTAGCGATAAGCTGTTTTCGTCAAAGTAGATTTTAATCACGGGTATAACGCAGTCTGCAGCGCGCAAAACTTCGAGAGTAAAGTTGTTATACGCGGCGCGGCTTTGCGAATTCAATTACCGCCTACTCCCGCCTGCGCTTAGAGTTCGGTCTCGACGGGAGGGATAGAGCGGCGCGAAAATTATGCATGCCACGGCGTCGCTGCGCGCGGTAAACCATTTATTACTGATTGTATCTATATCAATTGTTGTAAAGGGTTTGTTCCAATTAGTTTGGCTTTGACTCGCGCCGCGAACGACGGGGATGGGCCGCGCGCCAATGTAAGAAGCACTGCCTATTCTCAAGGGCTGCCGGGCGCCGGCCTATGCAAATGAAGGGTTGTCAACCCCATCGGGCCAAGGTATACGACGTACGAAATTCATTTCGGCGTATCCGGTTGCACTAAATCAGGCGCGCGCCACCGGCCGCTCTCTCTCTCTCTCTCTCCCTCGCGCCTCCATCTCGCGCGCTTTAAACGACTTTGGTCAATTTGACTTTAATGACTTTCAATTAAGCGTTAACTTGACGTCCTGTTCGTTTCCGACTTTCATTCCCCGGCATTTGCATATTCAACGACTTTCAAACTTTATTTCCTAGCGTTTTTACGAATGAGAAATTGCGAGAAAATTGCCCCGCGCTCCATTTACCAATGTTCCAAGTTTATCCGTGCTTTGCGGATACTTTATTAATGTAATACTTTGTACACAAAATGATTAAAGTGATCTTTTTGATCGTTTAATCTATAATTAAGTTCACTACATTATTCTTGTAAGATAACTTAATTATTAAAATAGATTTTCGCAGATCCTGTTCATATACCATAAATTAAAACAATATGGTATTAAAATTTAGTTTAAAGCACAATTCGGATCACGTCAGAGCAAAGCAAGAGTCGGATAAAGCTGCACCCTTTCTTCAGTACTGTTCCCTACCACGGGGGTCGCTGCCCACGAAGAGTTGAAAAAAAATTATCCTTTAAAAGAACCCTACCGCATCGACGATTTAAAGTCGAGGGGCACCCCTGCTTTATCGACTTGCCGACTAAGGGTTCGTTTTGCTCGTCGCCGCTAGATTGTTCTGAACCATCTGAAGCAGCATTTCGAAACTTTGCATTTCTTCGTATTGTCGTAAGAATTTTTTGAAGCTATATCGATTTCAGAATTCTTTGCCTGTCTGAAGTTTTACTTAAGTAATTTTTACAATTTTATCATTTTTTATCTTTAAATAATTATGGGATAAGTAATTCTCTTATTAATTAGATATTCTAAACTTTTTAAACAAAATATATTTCCCTCAAATTAAATCTCGTATTCATTTACAACTTCTCGCCAACAGCTGTAGTTTACGCGTTATCTTTCATTGCCAATCTGAAAGCATCGAAAAAATAAAAAACACTGAAAAACTGTTCGCAGAGGCGCTAAAATCACGCAACCCCAACGTACGAAAAGCACGCCAAAGCTCAGATTCAGTTCCATCCCGAAGCGTGTCCGTGCGGGGAGCGCACGCGCGGGCCCAAATTCGATAATGCGCTTCGGGGATGCGCTTTATCTCGCCGGCGTATCTGCCGGCGTACTCTTCGCATATGCTAATAACTCACGCGCGACCGGCCGCTGCGGAGTGCGCCCAGGAAAGAAAAAAAAACGCCGGGAAAGTCCCTGCTTTCGGTTAGCCGCACCGCGTTATATGTACTTGGCATCCCTCGCGGCCAAAGACTCACGGCTCGCACAATACTTCCGCCGCGCTGCCAACCCTTTCGAACCTTTTCGCCAGTCAGGCGTGCATTATGGAAAGCGCGAAATGAGGCAAGAAAGAGGATCACCTTTGTTCGGGGGCTTAAAACTGCTGCTGCTGCTGCTGCTGCTCCACTGCGAGACTGAATGTTTCTCGTGTGTGTGTTCGCGTATCGCATCGAATCAAATTTCGACTTGTTTAGCGAGCGCGTTTGCAGGCTTTGCGAATAAATGCGCCGGTTCCATAATCAAACGCTCGGCGCGGATCGTAATTTACGCTTCCGCGAGCAAATAATGCTGCGAATTACGCGCTGCCTATTGAATTTCTCCCCAAAACATTAGATTATTATTGCACTGCCTGCGATGTACGCCTTTCTGTTTGTAAATATTTTGTGCAATTTCTGTAACGATTGAGTAATGCTGTTTTGATGTATAAATTTTCATATTTAGTTTGCGCTTTTATGTGCACTAATAACTACTGTAATTATTAAATCTAAAAGGAAAAGTTAGAAGCTAGTATAGACTTAAAAAGCAAAGAATTAATACATTATGAAAGAATGGTAATAATACATTGAAACGTACAAGGCTGCGTAAGTTTAAATTCATTAGTTTAAAATATCCTGTTACGTGTGCACCTCTCATACTTACTTACCGTTACTTACTGTCTAAAAAAAACTCACAAAGGGAATTCCCACAAGAAAACTTTACATTAATTGGTATTGCGGTTGTTTGCAGCAGATTACGAGGTGTATAATGCAAAGATATACTTTTTTTTTTAGCTAGATGCGGTTGATCTTTGCCATGAATAACGCAGAAAAGTAGTTTCTCGCAGCGAACAAATGACTAATTAATTACTCTATCCTAAATTAACAAACTGTTTCCTACAATATGTTTTCCAGGAGAACTCGGGCGACTAACAAGCGCACGGCGCGCGAAATCGAGAGCGCAGGAGTTCCTCCGCTAATAAAATGATCGTAAATTGCGCGTCGCCTTGTAACGGGGTCACCGGACTAGGCGGCCGCCCTCCCCATACACAAAGACACTCTCCCGCGCGCGGCGGCGGCGGTGGCGGATAGATCGCGCGTCGGCCGCCGGCAGGAGGAGGGGGGTTTGTCGATTGGTCAATGCCATTCCACCCCGTCAATTGGTCGAATCTCGGGCGGGCGCCGCGGGCTGGATCGAGAGAGAGAGAGAGAGAGAGAGAGAGAGAGAGAGAGCCGGGCGCACGCTGCACGCACTCACGCATTCCAATTTCCATCGTTCATCCCCTCGGCGTTGAGCGCCGAGCGGAGAGGGGGGGGGGCGAGAGCGAGCGAGAGCCTATCAAACGGTCCGGCCATGCTTGAAATTTGGCAAAACCGATGGGATATCGTGATTTCGTGGGGCCTGCCTCGGCGCGATTTGAATTTACTGCAAATAATTCGCGGCTGGAGAGGGACGGAGGGGAGCGCGTCGAGTATTCATATATTAAATCGCAACGCCGCCGCGGCGCGCGGAATTGCTGCAGCAGCCGGGGACTCTGCGCTCGCGAGAGAGAGAGAGACAGAGAGAGAGTCCTGATGGCATTGTTTTTTCTAAGGAGATGGGGGGAGAGAGAGCTGACTTCGATTATAATTTGGACGCGCTCGTAAATTATTGCGCGATCAAGCGGAAACTTCATTACCGGGGCAGGAGCGCGTTTAGCGGGTCGCTTCGCGAATGTTGTGCAGGACTGCCGCGAGGACATTGAACTTGTTTAGTCGGTGGGCGGAGTAGCCTCGGTTGAACGACTTTTCTAACCACCAGATGAGCCAGGTTCTTTTGCAAAATATTCTTCCTATTTTTTTTTTAAGCTTTCAAAGTCGTTAATGTTGCATTACTCTTTTCCATTTGAGTCACAACAAATAATGTTTTTTTGGTATAATTAAAAAAAGCTTTGTTTTTCATCGATATATTGTACAAGTGTAATATTTATTGGCGAAATAAATGCGTAAAAAAATTAAAACGCATGACGTAAATTTAAATTATTTCAAATTATATAAGTAAAGTAATGCATAAAGTATACATACATAAAAAATACAAAAAAGAATCGTTTTATTTATTGCATCGTTAATAAAAATCTATACTCGATATTAAAAATACACAAGTCATAAATAATTTCCACAGCATAAAAATTGAATAATCGAATATTTCCACGAGCTTCAATCTATACGCTAAATACCATATTTATTTTAGGCAAAACGGTATAACCTCGATAACGGATCGCCTTATATCATCGGCGTCGGTACACATGTAAATCTTTTATCGAAAGTCCTCCTCTCTCTCGCGCACTCTCGCAATGCCCGAACGATATTAATTTGCAAGAAAGAGAGAGAGAGGGGGCAATATAAAAAATGCGAGGCCTGTCGGAGCGCCCTAAAGTTCGTGACATCGATAAGGAAGAGTTCCATTCCGTGAAATTGGCATCCGGAATTCGTGCGGGCCGATAATGCAAAAGGTCTTCGTTCCCTCGCGCGTCCGTTAAAGTGTGGCCCGCCGCTTCAGAATGGATCCAGCAGAAGAAGTGGAAGAAGGAGGAGGCGGAGGGAACGAGGCAGCGCCGGCTGCAGGATCCTCGGCTGCTCCTGCGGTTTCCTTCTCCTCGAGAAATAAATCTTCGGCCCCGGGCTCTACATCACCGCTGCTTGGCAAGCAATTTGGGCCCCGGCGATAACTCATACGCGCATCGATAGAGCTCCCCGCGCGCGCGCGCGCGTGCATGTGTCGGGGGCGCTCGCGCTGCGTAAGAGTGCATATGCATAATATATTATGTATGTACGCGGAGGCGAAGGCGCGAAAGCGGGGAAGCGGCGTATTATACGGCCTCGATAGTCGCGCCCTGAGAGGGAGCCCCCGAGACGGATGACCCTTAGTTGGCTCGCTTTTCGAAAAAGAGTCGAGCCAATTTTTGGACCGATCCCTGCACCGGGCCACGAACCATTTGCATGAGGAAATTTCGCGGAATGTATATGTAAGGAGACTTCGACCGGTCCTCGCGCCTCTCTCTCGAGGAATATTCTTTGGAAACTGCTGTATTCGTGGGTCATGTATTTTTATACGCTTTGAAAATATGTATAAGCAATCGCTTTTACATTTCCTTACTAGACGGTGTGACGTTCAAGTCGTTCCAGATACAGGGTTTTATTCATACGCTTAATGTAAAAAAGTAAAATATAATTTATTTAAAAAAAAATACATATATATTTGCTCTTGATATTAAAAAGCTTTTAGAAATTAAATAAAAAAAATTAAGTAAAAATATTCACTTTTGTAACGGTGCAATTTGCAAATGTACCGAACACTATTTCACAAAAGAATATCCCGCGCAAGTACTTGAATTATACATAAACTATAATTTCAAATACAAAAATCACAAAGTCATACTTATTTCAAATGAGTTTTATTCCACAAAACATTAATGTACAAGATTCAATATATCGCTCGATGATCGAATAAAAATTCAAAAGCTCCTTTCAATAAACGGCAGCAGAGGGGCCGTTGAGTTCTTCATCCGAGCAAAACCCGCGGCTGAAAAATTAATGCGTAATGCGTGTTTCTCCAGCATGCTCAAACGAGATTTTTCCAGCCCTCCCGCGTACACTCGCGCATGCACAGCCCTTTAAATTCTGTCCTCTGCATCTTGAACCCACCGCCGTACACATTATACGCGCAAGGATCTCTCCGGCAAGGAATCGTGCTCGAGAGAGAGAGAGAGAGAGAGAGAGAGGAAACAAGACTTATTTAACCTTCCGTCGACATAGGAGGCTTGACGTGTGTACGTGTATATACGGGCGTGCGTTCTTTATGCGCGTACGCGAGGAGCCCGGAAATCCGTACACGGGTTAACCGTATACGTCTTTGCATATAATTAGGAGGGCATTGAATCGCGCGACCCCTTTGGACTCGCTTTTCAATGAACGGAGCGAGCGGGATGGGATCGTAAGCAAGAAAGCCGAGGGAGGCCCTTTTTTACGAATGAGTTTCTATTTAAATCAACTTCTATTTTAGGAGGCCTGCTCCGCTCTCCCTCTCTCTCTCGCTCTCTCGCTTAGCGAGAGGCATTTACGAGGAAATTTGCGTTTTACAAAGTCATCCCCGTCCTCTGTTTCACATTAAAGGACGGCTGTGTGCGACGTTGTCAAAATCTACTTAAACCGTTATGCTGCTTGGATGCGTAATTTGAAAATGATCCTGCCTGCGTACAAAGATGGAAATGCTGGATCATCGATTTGACGTTTTTAAATAAATAAAGTATAATTGCCTTGCGCACTTACAATCGAATTACAAGATAAAGTACATTTTAAAATACATTTTTTATAAATATAAAATCCAGTAGGTATTACAACTAAAATCACAATGAAGTTTGAAACTTATTTTTATTACATATAATCTTGAAAACTCGTGGCAAACATTATTACAATGCAGAATGCGAATACACATTTGAAAATACTTTATTTTGCATATTAAAAAATCTAAGCCGCTTGCCGAGGCGCAGCCGCCGGCGGAGCGTATTAAATTTTCCGCATTCTCCCGGTTGTAAAGATACTAAAGTTACGAGAGCGAAGGTCCCCGACATCGATATCCTTTTACTTATGGAGCTTATTAAAGCCGGGATGGACGCGATTCGGGCGAAATCCTATTTCGGCCGAGTCAATATAAAAATGAGAGGAGGCGCGGGGCAGGTAGTGAGCGAGGTGTATATGTATCCGACCCCGGATGATAAATTATTGCGCATTGAGATCTCGGCCCTAACGAGGGTTCGAAATTTGAATATCCTTCATTCTCACGGGCCTCTCTCTCTCCTTGCATTCGCTCGACTTTTGCTCTCCTTTTCTTCTCGTTGATTCTCGTTCGCTTACCTGAGGCTGCCTCTGCACAATGACTATGATTTGATTTATCGAACGATTTCGCTCGCGTGTGTTCCCCGCGTCGTCGTCGACGTCGACGTCCTATGCGTACGTGCATACATTAAAGCGCCTCTATTCAATCCCTTCCCTTCTCCCCCCCCACCCTC
>UCOL01005796.1:0-10821 GCA_900474335.1 Ormyrus nitidulus | reverse complement strand
ACGTGGTAGTATTTACTAAAATATTACGCTGTGGAAAATTTTACGATTTTTGTTTGGCCAGTTCATCAATAATTCGCCAATTTTTTTTTGGCCAAATATTTTGGTGAAATATGTTGGCGAAAAACTGATGAAAAATAAATATGGTGGATTAATAAGAGTTAAAAACTAAAATTTTATGTTTAAAATGAAAATATAATTGAATCTATTTCATGCAATTTCAAAAAATTATTTAAAATAAAAATCAGTTTAAGTAGAGAATTCTTTAAAAATAATTGAATACTATTATTAAATGTTATAATCGTTTACAGCATTTTACTATTATTTTCACTTTGGCCGATTTTTGACCAATTTTTCGATCAAAAGGGTGCCGTTTTTAACAGGTTTTTTGGTAAAATATTAGTCCAATTTTAAAACAATTGGTCAAAAACTGATAAAATAATGGCAAAAACTTCCAACGGGGTATGCCGAAGAATTGCTGTGTCATCGGTTTAAAAAAAAGCACAATAATCAAATTTAAAAATACATATACGTATAAGCGTAAAAAATGTCAGAGCAACCCTGCCCACCTGTGCAGTATGCCGCGTCCGTGGAGGAAAGCGCCGGCCCTCGCCACCTGTACGGCGACGTTGACGAGGTCCCGCGTGACCGGGTGATGCCCGCCGCCGGTAAGGTAGGTCTTGAGGTTCATCTCGCTCGGGGCGCTCGAGTAGGCCAGCACCGGGGAGGTGCCCTCGAGGCTGGAGGCCGTGAGCGAGGCCACGTTCCCGTGCACCATGCCGGCCAGCTGCGAGCCCTCCACCACCAGCAGCGAGGCCTGGTACGCCGAGTCTTGATCTGCAATTGGGGGATAAGGAGACACCGGTACTTTTCGTAGTGATTGGGGTTACCGGTCGGTCGACGGTAAGGTCGCTCGCCTTGCTGTGCGACTGCCGATTGCGAGGCGCGCGGGACGGGTTTGCTTGGGTGGGGATTCTTTTTCGGATCGAGTTTTAGTCGGAGCTTTATTTAGTCTTGATATTATCACTTTTTACTAGGGATATGAATTGATTTTTTTAAATATTTTTTGTACACTTTTTCTGTAATAGTGCAAGAGTTAAGATATTAATAAATAAATGAATAGCTTAAAAGGACGAGGTCACTAACCCTTATCCATTGATTCGTCGAGAAAATTGATTGCGCGTTTTTTCATAATAAAGACGAATTGAATTTTCAAATTCGATTATGTTGATATTAGATTTTAATACTAGCAGCTTTGAATTTATTTTATTTTTTTTAAACAAATTATGATTTCGAAATTCAGTAAAGTCTAGATTTAAAAATTAAAATAAAATCTAACTAAAGAAAAATGCAAGTTTCCAGAATCCATTTGCTAGTCATTAAGTGTTATACATCTGCTTTTATAGGATCACTTAGTCACTCCGCATCAACTCGAAACAAGTATTCAAATAGGAAACAGCGCGACTGCACCGCTAACTATCATAAATTTGAAAAACTAGCTGAATTGTAGTTAAACTCGAAGCTTAATCACAACGTAGTTAGGGAAGTTTCCGCGGCCAGTTTATGATTAGTTTCCGCCATAGTTAGCAGGCCAAAATTTCTATACCGTAGATGATGTGTATTCCGAAAGTTAAATTAATTCTCTGCCGCCGTTGTATAGTCGTCGACCTACCTGTAACTGTCTTTATGATGACTTCCTGCTCGCGACCAGCTTGGCTCAGACTGCCCCGGTAAACCCTTCCGAATGTACCTTCCTGCACGATGCCGCGACACTTAAGGGCCGCTCTCGGGACCGCCACTGCTCGCGCTTTCTCGCACGGATCCGTCGACTGAAATCAAACGGCGGACAAAGCCAGAGTTAAGTGATTCTTGATTTATGTATAGAAATTTCTGCTTCTTTTCAAGCTATACGCCAAACCTTTAAATTTTACGTTACTGTTTCCCAAATCTTTCATTTCAAAAAACTTCTAAGGACTCGCTTAAAATGACCAGCTTTGAAAACTGTCTATTTCAGAAAATTTAGCTTCAAAGACACGTCCAAAAGCAAGCTGATAAATATGTAAATGTCTTGCATCCACCTTTTAAGGCGAAAGGACATTAGTTTCAATGAGGAACGCGGCATCAGTCGCCTCCGAGCCCTTTGCTCAAAGCTCTCTCGGGGAAATATGAAAAAAGCCCCCGTCCTGCCGAAATTTCTCCTCATTAAAGGCCGCCTGTTTTTCACGCCAACCAAGCAAAGCAGCGGTGTCGCTCGGCAATTTATAAATATAAACTCGTCGCCGCGCTTTCTCGTCGGGCATAAAGACGCGCGAGGCGTGACAAACGAGGGCCAAACAGAGATAAGTAGCCGGCCGCGGGCAATTACCGTCGATAAGCGTGAAAAATTTCCGCCTTATCGCTCTTCATCAGCGGGCGATTCTTTCGACGATCTCCAGCTGGCTCGTCGTCGAGTGGAGCTTCCTTTTCCGACTCTCTCTCCCGCGCGCGTTATTATACACTCTCGAACGACGACGCGGACGTGGTTCCCCCAATTTTATCGCGTCCCGCCGAACGTTACGAGGCGACCCGGCCGTTCATTAATTTCAATTTTACGGGGTTCTGCTCCCGTATTCGCGCAGCCCCCCGCCGCGCTTCTGCTGCCCGCTTTTTCCTTACGCTCTTCGATTTGTGCTTTTCGCCGGAGCTATTATCTGGCTGCTTTGATGTGAGGCTTATGCAGGCAATACTTTTTTAACGAGAGGGATCTTCCTTTTTTAAATTTTTAAAGGCTCGAGTATAATAGCCAATAGATTGCTATACGTATATATTTGTACTCAGACACATGATTGGAACATTTTTTATTCGTATTTCGGGAATCTTGTGTACTGAGCATCTTGTTACGTCTGCGAAGAAATAAAAATTTGTCTCGTCACGGGGTAAAAGATAGAAAGAAAACTCCATTTATTTTTTTTTTCTCCGTAACATCTATAATCTTTGTATTAAAATGGCACGGGTTTGCGCTTTAACGAACTATTGCGATTGCGCAATAATAATAAGACTGGTTACTGAGAAGTTGGTATGCAGTTCTCAATATTTCACTCAAAGTCACGTTTTACATTTTAAAATTTGTTTATTCGTTGTTGGCATCGCGAGTCTAAGGTTTGCGGTAGCAGTCACATCTGATACATCCTGAAGTCTGATGATACATCAGGGGTCTCGACTAGTCTTCCTCGATTGGAAAATCAAAATAGTTGAGTAGGACGGAAGGACGAGGTCGGACATAGACGAAAGAGAAGGAAAAGTCAAGTTCGACGTACGTAATTACACGCGGCGTTTAAAATAGAGTAATTATGAGTTTTGAAGCGTTAAAAATTGTAAAAATTAAACAAATGTCAACGATATTTTGTGTACTGATTCTTACTTTTATATTCAAGTAATAATATTGCAATATAATTAAACATCGAGTTACTCGTTAATTTTCATTGCAAAAAAATCAGTAGAACACAGTGGTATGGGTCAGACGTCAATATTACATCATGATTTTTATTTTTCAGAACCATCCTAATAACGTAGAGCAATAAATTAACACTCAGACAAGTTTTCATCAGGAAAATTCTAACAACATTACATAAACATCGAATGAGATGAGCGCCGAGTAAAAAGGAGCTGCCTCCGCCAAACTCGTTTGTAATTGCGATCTCGCAATTTCGAATCAGCGAGAGCCCAACAGAATCAACTCCAACAACTTCACAGACGCGCCGCGTTATAATTAACCGAGTCCTGCCGCGACGATAACGAGATACGGTTACGCCATCCGATAATTAGGAAAATAACGACTTTCTCCCTCCTCGCTCCTCCACAAAGCGGAGCCGAGGCGTAAGCGCGCGCGGCGTCCCTTCGCCCTTTCCGCGCCTCCCTCTCTCTCTCCCCGCCGTGGAAAAAGTCATTTCCCGTGTTTCGAAACACGAGAAGTTTCAATACCGCCGCGCGCGCCTGAAAACAGGAAAAAGGACGCGCGGAAGCCAAGTCGAAAGCACGCGATCTCTCAAGTTCTCCGCCTGGCGCTTTCTCGCAATAAAACTGACGTAATAACTGCCTGAACGATAGAGAGCGAGGGAGAGGAGCTCGGAAAATTGTCAAGCGTATCGTTTTACGCGGACTGAAAGCGCTTCTCCGCTCGGCGGCTCCCCCTACCCCTCCCGCCGCGGCGCTCATCTCCCGATGAGTTTCCACCCTCTTTTGGCGATGCCCGAATGTGCGCGCCCGAGCACGGCGGATCCATGTAATATTAACGCTTAGCGGAGAGGAGCCGCCGCCGGCGCGTGATGTTTTCGAGCGACTGCCGCTGTGTACGAGCCGCTGCGCGGCATGTCGGGAATGCGATATTAGCAAAGGAACCGCTTCCACTCGTGTAATTGATCGAATTATTAGCTCGAGAACTAAACCTGTATCGCCTGTAACTACGCGTGCATTGCCGGTAACCTAAATTCGAGAGGTGAGTGGTAGCGCGCCTTTCGCTCGAGCTCGCGATTATACGACCGAGAGCTTGCCCGCTTCGCGCGCAGAGTTCCGCGGATACCTGATGTACATTATTTCGGCGAAGCCGCGCTCTGGCGTCTCGTGTTGCGGGCTCGCCTGGTGGAAACGACGCGTCGTCAAGGACCGGAGGGCGAGGGCGCGCATAACCAGCAAATTGATCCGAGATCAAAGCCGAAACAATCACAGGGCCCCGGCTGCTTATACCCTCCTTCACTCTCGCTTTCCGTCTCGCCTCTCTCCTCGCCCTCCTCTCTCTCTCTCTCTCTCTCTCTCTCTCTCTCTCCCCTCAAAGGTCCCTCGGCCCATTTGCCTTTTATTACTTTCTGCAGCGGGCGCGAGGCACACAGCGAGAGGCGGGCATAAATTATATTCCGGGCTTTCCGTCTCGCTGCCGACGTTCGCGCTATTTTCCGGCTCTCTCTCTCTCAGTCGTCGCGGCCCTCGTAACGGCGGAGCTATTGAAAGCCGGCTCTTTCTTATATACACTAACTCGGACGGGGATGAACTGTCGCGAGCAGAGACTTATTTCGCTCCTTGGATTCGTTACTCGAGCTTCTGAATGGATTTCTCGAATTCTCCGAAGAAACTCGTCGCTCGACCCGCCGCGGCGACTTCGTTATTTCGAATCGAAAAAAAAAGAGAAACTCGGTCCCCCCACCCCTCCCCTCGCGATCGTCCGCCCGGCAAACAATGCCCATAAATAAGCGGCTCTCCTTGCATATCCGTCCATTCCCTCGGCATAAAAAATACAGGCGCATTTCCTGGAGGGCTTCATTTATTCACCTACATCCTCGCGCCCTCGAGCCTGGAGTCGCGCCTTCTTAGAGCTTGATCCCTGGCGCGGAAGAGCTCCTCTGCAGGAGGGGGGAAGGAAAGACTTCACGAGGGGCCAGGGAGGGAGGAAGGGAACTCGAAGCTAACCGCGTGTGTAAGCTGCCTGCCTGCCTGCCTGCCTGACTCTCTTTCATCCTGGCGGGGATCCCTCGGGACTGGAAAACAGGTACGAGTCCGCGACTCGCTCGTCTCTTTTTCCTACGGCGGGATTAATGCATAAGTTTCTAGGTACGTACGTAACGTTCTTGATTACTTGGGCCGGTGCAGAGGCTGCTCCGGCAATTTATTGCACCACTGCATTCGCTCGGATAGAGGAGAGAGAGAGAGAGACAAAGAGAGGAAAGTTCCTTTTATACGGCGGTCTCTCCTCCTCCCCTTTTCCTCCTCGCGCCTCGAGAATGTTGCGCGCGAAAAATTTTATTTCCGCGATTTTCATTCCGCGCTCATATTCCGGACGCTCGTCGCGGACGCTTCCAGCTCCCGACTGCGCGGTGCCTTTGCTCTTTGCCGTCGAGGGTCTCTCGCTGCCTCGAGTCTGAGCGATTGCCTCTCGAGCTCGGAATTCGATGCTCGGAAATTCGTTTAAGAAAACATCCCTTCAATGGATTTTATTGTAAGCGCCGCTGAGCTCGAGTTTTTTCCGCGTTGGCTTTACTTTGGGTGTCTCTGCGAAAATGGATACTTTGTTGCAGAATTCTTTTTCAACCAATTCTTTATAAGTAAGAAATGTTTCTTAAGCAATAGCTGAATTAATGCTGAGCAATACAATTTACAGACGCGCAAATAAATTGTAAATTTTTTTTAATAAACCTAATAGGATTATTCATTTTACGACGCAGCTAAAGGAGGTTCTTTCGATCCGAAATGAATTCCCTCACATCTCGGAAAACCGGTGTGCGCCCCGTTTCAATTTATAATAATCATTGTCGCTCGTCATTCGCGACATAAAAGGTAAAAGTAGAGTTCCGGCGCCCCTTTGAAACAAAAAAAAGCAAAAAAAAAAAAAAAAAATGTCCTTACAGTCGCTGCACACAGTAGTTCACCGGCGGAAGGAAGAAGCACGTCGACGCGCGCGAAGGGTGAAACGCAGCCAGGAATGAATTATTTTTTTCTGCCCTGCCCGGCCCCGCGTCGCGACGTCGCGGCTGATTCGGATTCAATTTTTCGAACCGTTCGTTACGGGAGAGCGGGCTTCGGTAGCGCGTATGCTAATAATGCACGGTTATCGAGTTATTGTTTTTTTTTTTTTTTTTTTTCTTATATGTTAGAATCTTTGCTAAGGCAGTGCTGAAACGTTGACTGCTTTCTTTGTATAATTCCTTTGATTGGATTGGATAAATAGTGGAATAAAAACGTTGATGGTTTTGCTGGCAATTAACTGTTTTTCTTTTATTATTTCCGACGTTTCAGTCTTAATAAAGACCCTATTCAAGGAAAAGGTCAAAATTAAAAGTCTAAATCGTGACGAAGCCGTTAAATACAGAAATTAAATTTAAATAATTAATTTGTAAGAAAAAAAAGTTGTCTCGAATCTCTGCTTCATTTATTGGATTAGCAATTATCCAATTAGAAGTTCAGTTTCTTACTGCAATAAAAAGTATTATCATTCATAAAATATAAGAATACACATTGATACTTTTCGCATCATATTTGCTCGTCTCTGGCTTTGCTTTTCATGTAAACACCGATTTCCGTCGCGTGCATTCTTCCGTTATAATGATAAAAAAGATTCTAGAAGTTCCGTGTATTTTCCCCGCACAACTTCGTCCGTGGAAAAAAAAATAATGCATTTTTCTTATAAAAGAAAAAAGGGGCTTATCTTTTTTCTCCCCTCGCGATAGACCATCGGCTATAAATTGCAGGCCATCGGCTAAGCTCAGTTATATTCTGAATATGAAGGTAAGGCTGTGTATTATTTTTTATTTACAATTCTTATTCGGTTAACGTTGAAACGAAAATTGCAAAGTATTTTTAAAAATTTCTAAATTTCTAATTTACTGTTTTAAATTTCTAAATTTCGATTTTCGAGTGACACGTAATACACTGCTAATGCACTTTTACACAATTTGAAATTCATTTCGCTCGAACGCACCAAATTTCTCCTTCACGTACCGCAGAAAAGTGCCCGAGATTGCCCGAGCGCTTTGGGCTTTCCTTCCCCGAGCGAGAAAAAGTACCGAGTCCGCGAAAATAAGCCGGGACGTTCGCGCCTCCGGCAAAAGGAAGAATCACGAGCAAAAGTCACGCGGCGGACTGCTGCGCCATAATTCGAGAGGGCACAGCTCGCGCTCGTAATTCGGTAATAATCGTCGGGGAGTCCTCTCTCGAACGTCGGCTGCGGAAAATTGCGCGCGCGCTGCGCAACAGTTCGGTCACGTATCATTCGAGTCCTTTCTCTTTCTCTCTCTCTCTCTCTGTCTCTTTCTCTCTCTCGATTTTCCTCCGAGATAGCTTCGATAAGCTCCGCGGAGCTTTACACCCGGAGGAAAGCACACGGATACAGATATAGTCGGAGGACGACGGGCTAGTTAAGCGAAACGAGTTAGGAGCCGGCTAGCACGCGTCGCAATCCGATTTTCTTGTAACCCCGGCGAGCTTTTCTCTCTCTCTCTCTCTCTCTCGCGTTTATACGTGCGGCTCTGTTTCTTGCCTCCTCTCTCTCCGCTCTCTTTTCGGCCTCCCTGTCCTCCGTCGCGCGCGGCCTCTCTCCTTTTACGGCGAGTCGCTCGCGCCCGGATAAACGTTATACGACTGCGAATCCGACGAAATAGGGAGTCGAAGTGCGCGTCCGAAAACACGCGAAACTCGCTCGCCGAGCTCGATCCGGACTAAAATTACCTTTTCCGCACATTTTTGTCGCGCGATCGCTTATCTCTACTTGTATACCTCTTCTCCATTGTCTCGGTCTCCATCGAGTTTGCGGCCGCTTTTCAGCGACAACTTTCCCCCCTCCCGGTGTCTTTCATCCAGCAGCCGACTCGCACCAGCTTTTGCCCTTTTAAACTCCCCCGTCGCGTCCCTCCGCTTGACCTCCGACACCCCCCCCTCCCCCCACTGTCCCCTCTCCTCGCTCGTTGGCCGCAGTTTCTCGGCTTTTCTCCCCGGTCGCGCGTCACCAGGTTTGCCTGAATATTTTTGTTCTCGCTTGTTTTTTTTTTCGCGGCTCTGCTTCGGCGTAGGTTTTTTTGTTTTATTTTTTAAGAGCCGAGAATTACTCCAGATTGCGGTGTGTTTTTGTTCAAATACGGTGTGGCGCTGCGTTTTTGGAAATTCGGTAAAGATATTTTTACTTTAAGTCTATCTAAATTTTTATGGCCGAATAGCTCTCTTTTTTGTGAGTTGTATTGCGACAATCTGAGTACTTGTATCATTATTATAAGCAGGCAAACTCATGTGATAACATCTCAAGCTCTTCCAATACTGCATGGACGCACTCGTTTTCACTATCCGACAAAAGCAAATTAATTAACTACAGCAAAGTAAAAGTTGATAATTGAACACAAAAAAAAAAAGAATTTATCGCAAAAAAAAAAGAATTCACGCTCTGTTCCGTGCACCTAAATGGACAAGCGTTTGATCCTACGTCGCCCAGCCTCTCCAACGACCAGTTTTTATAATTGATCAAAGCAAGTAACAATCGAATCGTCGAAGAAAATTAAAGGTTCCTTCCTTGGGCTAACAAAAGGCCAGATAACTCCGGACGCGTCGATTAGAAAGACTACATCCCCCGGTGTGTCCGGCCCCCCTTTTTTTTCCTCCGACGCCCTTATTGCGCGTCCTCTTTTTGTCGGCGTCGCCACGCCCGATACGGCTGCGCTTTTTCGACATGCAAAGCGTCGTGTCCCTCGCGTCGTTTCGTCGCGCATCTCGTCTGCTTTTATTGCCGCTTCCAGAGAGAGAGAGAGAGAGACAGAGAGTGAGAGAGGAAACAATGCTGCGCGTCGAATCGGGGCTTTTCTCGCCGGCCGCGACCGCCAACTGCCCGAACGCAGCTGCCGAGGATCGCTGCCAAAATCCTCGTCCTCTCTGCAGGTTTAGGGGGGGTTTGCGGCGGCCGCGTTAATCTCGTTGCGATTTTCCAATCGCCGCGCGCCGCCGATAGACTTTTTCTCGGTCGCCGATGAAGAGAGGCTTTTTTCCCGGGTTCTCCCCAAAAACTCTTGCGATTTTCGAGGCCCGCTCTTTTATCCGCTACACCTTTAACGTCGCTCGCGTAAAATTGATCCCTTCAGTCCGCATTCAGCTGCACCGCAGTACGGACGTTCCGACAGTCCGCCTCGAGGATCGGCTAATCAACGCATATATAAGACAATCGCGTGCTCACCTGGCTCAAGTGGGTGACGTGGCTGGCGGCGTAGTAGCTGGCCCGCGAGCCGCAGGGCCTCGCGTACAGCGGCTCGAGGTCGGCTATGGTCGCGTAGCTGCCGGAATTGGCGCTGCCCGGCCGGTTGTCCACCTTCACGAGGACCGAGCTCGCCGCCATGCCGCCGGTGCCCGCCGCCGAGTAGCTGCAGCACGTCAGGCTCTTCCTGCGGGGAACGGAAACGCAAACGCAATTAGACGCGTGCCTGTGTCCGGAGTCGTCGCATTCTGAGCGGAGCGAGATGCTGCTCGGATTGCAACGAGCTTGCAGGCTGGTTCTTTTTTTTTGGTGGGGGAAACTTTTTTATTTTCAAAATCTGCGTAATCGTATGGGTTGGCGAGAAAATGTACAGCTTTCTTAACAATATTTATCGTATGACTGGTTATGTTTTACATTTAACTTGCTCAAAAAGCAGTCAATAATAGCAGTTATTGTATTTTGTTGATGCCTCGTTATCTAATCTAATTACGTTTATTCGCAATTACAAAACGAAATTCCTACAGAGCTTTCTGCAAGATTGTTTTGCGAATAAATTATTTTTATTTCCTACAAAGATTTAAACGAAAAGCTCACTGCTGTACAGCACAAGCAGATCGCGCGATTTCGCAAGCCCGATTAAACACGATTTGAAAATAAACACCTCCTAAATATGCTTCTCAATCAAGCGGAGAATTTGGAGTGGCCCACTCCAAGCCCTTCCGCTCGAGCGTCACTTATCTCCCTCGAACGAGAACGAGGTCGCCCAGTGTTCGCGTGAAAAAAAAAAAAAAAAAACTCGTGCACGAGAGGCCCGGGCACATACATACACAATCGGCTGCGGAGGGGGGAAGAAAAAAACAAATCGGTGCGCGCGGGAAATTCGGTCGTGTGGCGCGACGGAAGAAGCCGAGAGAGAAACGCGCGCGAAGGGCGAGAGAGCGATGGAAGAAAGTTTCGAGGATCTTTTTCAATAAGCGCGGCGATCCGTCGGCCGATTGGCGCGCGCGTTCGGCCCTTCTCGCTCTCTCGCTTTATCTCCCGACGTTTTATTGCGCGCGGCGGCTTTTTTGCCCGGGCTTTGAGAGAGAGAGAGAGGGGGGGAGGGGGGGAGGATCGCGGAGGGTGAAAGG
>UCOL01005795.1:0-10817 GCA_900474335.1 Ormyrus nitidulus | reverse complement strand
CACACACACACACACACACACACACACACACACACACAGACACGCGCGCGAGCGAACAAAGACGCGCAAACAAGCCGAAGAAAGAGAAGGAGGCCAAATACACTCGAGGACTCCGTCGAGCGGACGTAAATGGGAACCGTCAGGATCCTTAATCGTGTCAACAGCCGCGGAGGGAGAGAAAGAGAGAGCCCGGTAATTAATACGGCGGTGGACTTGGAACCCGTCTTCTCTCCTTTTTTTTTACGACTGTCGACGCGTTCCTTCGAAACGTCCGAGCGACAGCCTTTTCTCCCTCCTTTGACGGCGCGCGTCTACGCGACTTTTCCTTTGGCAAGCGCGACTTCGGTGCGCGAGATGCGCATTTGACTCTTCCTCTTTTTTTCTCTCTCTCTCTCTCCGGCGAAGCTCGCCAAGATTCGAGGAGGCGCATGCACGCGGTACGGAGACGAGTAATAGAGGTGGATGAAAGAGGAAGCGGGACTCTCCGGCGAAGGGGAGACTTTTTTTTTTCACCATCCGGTGACTGCTCCTGCAGGTTTTTGACTCTTGACTGTCGACGAGCTCTCCCACCCAAGTTTCGGCTTCGAGATTTTTCCAAAAACTTTTAATTGCAATTCGAGCTTCGAGTGATTTTTCAGGAGTGCGGCAGCAAGGCTTTCGAGGGATGTCGATTTTCTGCTGCGTTTGGCTGATAAATATGTCGGGAGATCGATTACATTTATTTGATTATCGAATGATAGTCGTTCAAATGCCATTTGGGGAGGGGGAATCGAAAATTAAAATATAAGGAAAGAGAAGCGTATATTCAGGGTAAAAAAGCGCATAACCATTCATCGAGGGAAAAAAAATCGGAGCACTATGCCGAATGAAGAAAGCCACGCGCCAAATGAATAATTCAGCGGAATTGAGATTCAGAGTAGGGAAATAGAAAGATTTGACGGCAGCGACGTCTGCAGTGCCAAGATTGGTCGAGAATGCACTGCTCAATAACTTCAATTTCAATGTTTTATAATTCCCCCTCTCCCCCCGAAATCGATATTTTCCTCCGACTAATCTCCGAACTTTCCATCAATGCGGCGGGCTTCGGAGCGGCGCGAGGAAACCCCCCTACTAGTCGATATTACGGCAATGCGCGCGGAACCTTCTTCTGCCAAGAATCTCGCTCCTCTGTTTTCGGGCGCAGAAACGGAGGCGCGCCGCGCGCGAAAACAAATGAAACGAGCATGAATTAGGAAAGTTGACCAAGTCCACTCTCTCTCTCTCGAGGTCCCGGGGAAAAAGGTCAGTTCATCAGGCTTGCCACCGCGGCGGCAACATCCGTCTTATTCCGCGGGTCTCTCCGAGTAATTTTTCACCTCTCCCTCTTGGCAGACGTCAACGTTACCGTTTCGGTTGCAGCGCCGGCCTGCGTTATTAATGCGCGGAGCAGCGCGGGGAAACGTGTGCCCCGTCAGTCACGTGACTTTTTGCTCTGGCGCGGCGGGGGGAGATTACGGCGGAGGCACGTCGCCGCATTAAAAGGTGCGCCGAGTGTTTTTGCCCGGGATTCGAGCCCTTTCGATTTCGGGGCTTGAAAGTGCTCCTCTGCGGATGGAAGTAATTGCGTCTAATGAGGCAGTTTGCAGTTAGTTGTATTAGAATTATTAGATTTTTATAAGAACAAGAAAATTTTTAAAACGCTATTATTTTACTTTACTAAAACAGAGCAATTATTGGCTCAAGCAGCAATCGATCATACTCGCTGCTAGATTCCATTTTCTAAAGCTAATGGATGGCTCATTTACGGTGCTCATCGAATAAATTTTCACTCCAAGAACTTCAGACTCTGATAAAAATGTCGCGAGAAATTTCACAACAAAGCCACCTTCCGCGGTAATTGTTCAACGATCATAAATCTTTAACTTGCAAAAGCGCGCAAGCGCAGAAAGGGATGAAAGATGCCAGAGGAATCGGGGCAGCGATTTATTGTGAGAGACATTTTAAAGTGCGCCTCGTCGGTGTATTCTTGTCTACATTAGTCGCATGAATTATTTGCGAGTCATTATAATACTATCATTCACTTATCGTTCGACAAAGATTCCTCGGAATTACGTTAACGTCTGCAGCGGAGGGATCCGTTGTGAATTATACAAGAGCAGTTTATCACGATTTTGCTCGAACAAGTATACCTCATCGCTATTGTAAATCAAACGGATTACGTAACATTTGCTCGCGTATTACCTCGAAACAGTTAGCTTTTAATTTTATGCCCTTCTGCTTCCAATCGGATTAGCTGGGGGCCATTGTATTTTACCTTATTTTGCCTTCATTGTCCCGATAATTCGGTTACGTTTCCGAGCGCTTGACAAAAGCGGCTTTTTTGCGCTTAAGCGCAAATTCTCGTCGAATTGAAAAATCATTTGTTTTTGAAGCTACAAAGTGATTCGCTGCTCGCGCAATTGTGCGCGAATGCGAGCTTTATAGTTGTTCTCTATAATTCTACAATGAGGCTAAAATCGTTTACGAATTGTAAAGCTTCTTTTAAAAAAACTTTTCAAGAATATAAATAAAATTTGGTTTCCCGCTATTCCACTTTAATAAAAAAACATTTTTAATGATAAAAATCGCAGACGTAAAATCAAGTATAACAAGACTACAAACGTAATTTTTTCCAACCCATTTTCTAAACCTCGGCTGCAGTAATCCAAATTTCAGACCTGCCATCAACTTAATTTTCAAACTCAGTAATGCCTTTCCCCTGTTATCCTTCGCAGCCTCCTCCCTCCCCGCCGCAAGAGGCTTAGCAACGCGAAAAAACACTCAGGCGAGAGGCCGAGCGCGCGTGAGAGCGCACAAAAAAAAGGGAGGGTTGGCGGGGCGCGAAGAGGAAAGCCCATAAAACAGTTTACGCGTCCAGCGCGTCGGCTTTTCGGTGAGCGGGGGGAGAGAGCTCGACCTCGAGGCGGCCGCCGTAATCAAGTTCTCACGCAGCGCGTCCGCGATGCAAGCGCCGCGGCAAGATATAGAGGTCGGATCGATGACGTCAGAGCGCGTATACGCCGGGCATCGGGCGCTATTTTTAGCGGGAAGGAAGGAGAGGGAGGTCCGACGCGAAACTGAGAGGACGTGAGAGGGTCAACTAACTCCGGCGACACAAAAGGGACTGTGTGTACGTCGGGAGTCTCTCTGTGCGCGCCGCGGTTAGGGAGGGCGAGAGATAAATTTCGTCAGGCTGCACCAGTCGGCGAGGCGAGCTTTTCGTTTGGAGTAAAAAATTTAAGCTGCACTTGCCTCGCGGAATTCCTGTCGCGGAGCGACGTCCGCGTTGAAAGGATGCCGGCGGAAATTAATTACGCGTGTACATAGTCGGATGCCGCTTTAATCAAATTCAGCGAGGCGAGGGAAAATGTGTAATTTAAAAATTAAATGTTCCTTTTTATGAATAAATGATAATTCGAGGATTCGGGTTAATAACGGCAGGGAGATGCAGGGCGCACTTAAAATCGCAATGGAAAGGAAATACACAGCATAAATTTTCTTTCGCGAATTAAAGATCGCAAAACTGCTATAAAATGTTTTCCAACGACTGGACTTGCATTATTATTCGAATATAAAATTTATGCTTAAATGTTAGAATTTAAGTGAAATTATGCTAGAATATTAACCGATGAATAAAATGCTTATTGTCCTGCAGCGATTGGCAGTTAAATGAGCAGATTTAAACTTTCCTCTGCTGAAAAGTTTAACAACATTCTTTGACTGCCGAAAGATCGGAAATTATTAAGCGAAGCTTAAAAACTAAAAGCGCTCAATGAAAGTCGCGCGACTCTCAGCGGACCGCCTGCTCCTCCCGACATTCCATTTCCATAATAAAGCATTGAACGAAGCCATCGCAGCGAATAAGCAGGCTCCAGGACAAAAACTAAGCAGAGAGCTTCAAACGACTGACAATAATACTGAATCACGTTAAAGAAGCAACAACGGCGCGGCAATGAATAAACGCGGCCACATTTGTTTACAGGCCGGAGAAAAAAAAGTACACCTAAAGAGGAATACAAAAACACGGAGACGTGCGGAAGCATCGGCCTCTTGGAGGAAGGAGCGAGAAAAAGCGGATAATACAGAGAGAGAGAGAGAGAGAGAGTGAGGAGATATAGCTGTAGCGGATTTTTTCCCGGTGGAAACAAGTAGGGGGTCGGCATCCCTCGAGTGGCCATCTCGGCTCATTCATCCTCCTGACCCAGCGAACGAAGCGAGGCCTCTTGACCTCGTCGTGCCAGCTTTTTTTCCTCGACAAATCAGCGAGAGCGACGAGTTTTTTACCCTGCCCCCCTCTCCGCCTTCGGGGATTAAGAGTATATACGGATGCATAAATGAATTTCGAGCCTGCATTTTTCTTTGAGGGAAGCCTCCCTCCTCCTCCTCGGGGCTCGAATGCACTTTATCAAGATTAATAGGTAACGATTTGTAGCTGTTTGCTTACGGAGGTTATGAATATACGGGCCAAGTGCGAAGCTCGCGGGGGATGTTATTTATGAGCGCCGTAATTAAGGCGTCTGAGTATGAATTATTTCGAAGACTCCGCGCGCCGCATGAGAAGCAGATCGTGAGTCGGCAGTTCTGGCTTTGATCTGTTGCCCGTCGAGGCGTTATGAGGATTTTTGACGCTGCTTGCTCAACGGCTGCTGGAAATTAGATTGGGATTAAGCAGAACCCGGGAAGCTGAAATTTGCCTTTTTAGTAGGCAGTATTTTTTCTCATTATTTTGACAGGGTGATTTATGGAATTTACTGCAAGGGTTGTATTTGTGATTTTTTGTAAGAAAATTGTCATCGGTAGTAGGCTGACTTTAACAGCTCTCGAAATAATAAAAATGACTTCTATTTTGATATTAATAACTTGAAGAGTCCTTGACTGTCCATAAAAATGAAGTGCATTGTTTGAAAAGCGAAATTACGGACCGCAGCCCATTTCGCGATTGTTTTAAACTCCCACCCAATGGAAAATTTGTGTTTGCTCAGGACGCAATCAATGTCCATTCAACAACGTTCCAATCTTGTCGTTCCCTTCTCCAACTTTAGCTTCTATAACAAGTAATCGAAAATTGAAAGTCCAATGCTCTTCAACATCTTCGGATATTCCCTCCGCATATAAGAATCGACGGTCAACAAGAACCGCAAATGGTAAAATTTTTATTTTATTAAAACGTTTACGTTAAAGTTAAAGCGATGGAATTTTAAGACAATCAGAATATCGCAAATGTAATTGGCACTTTTATCATTGTCTCGGATAAGAAATCAGTCAGATTGGATCTTTAATGATCAAGATCCTCTTCAATACCCCTCCATCTTCAAAAGCGCATCTGGAATCGAGCTGATCGGTTTAATCAACGGCTCTCATCTCCGAAGCGAGCGTCGCGCAAAACCATCCGAAAAACGGCCAGCCGCACTATCTCAGCGCGGAAATCTGCCGACTCGGACACCCACACGCCGTCGCAGCCTCGCTGCGACGCTCTCGGCTTCGCAGCCTATATATATATATACGAGCGCCGGAGCTCGCAGGATGTCGCCCCAGTTTAGCGCGGCACGGCGCCCCGTTCATAAAAGCGGATATCAATGACCTCTCTCTCCTCCTCCTTCGCGTCGATTCGCCGCGCGGCGGTACGGGGCGCATGCGCGATCGCGCGCAACGTCGCGCCGGGAGTTACGCTGCGCCAGGCGAGATTTTCGCCAGCGAATTTGTCGGAGATTTCGGCTTTGTTGCTCGCTTTAGCGGCGCACTTCAAGCGGTTATGAGCTTGATTAAAGGACTGAGCCAGGTGTTGAAAGTGCGCTGCAAAGGGGTGTAATATAAGAAAAAGGATATGTCAAATTTTCAGATACCAATTCGGATGAAAGAAATGGCAGCCTGTCATTTGGGATTTGCCGATTTTACGATGAGATGAAAACGAAGTTTTAGTAATATTACTTTTTGCCCACTTTGTTTAATTCAAAGTGCATGAATAGAATGAATATCTAAAGCAAAAGTATATCAATATTGTAACACAACAAGTCGCTAATACCCACTGGGGGATGCGACTTTGAATAAATAAATGAAAAAAAAGAAGTTTTTCTTGAAAACAGAACTGGCATTATTAATGCCTACATTTCTGCTACGCTTAGATTAATACATTATTTTTAATTTAAGTTTTAGGTAAAGTAAAAATAAAAAGATACGAAGTTTGTTAGGTGTAATAAATTTTTTGCAACTTTACATACAGAACCGACGCGTTACTAACTTTTCATTAATGGAATTCTCAAAAAAACCCATGATCCAATTAAAAACTAATTAGACAAGACTAAAAGTTTAAAGGTCGGAAGTTACTTTGTGCATTTTCTTAGAGATTTATGAATTACAAAAACTTTGTCTAAAGATTTCGTTGTAAAACTTGCTTTATTAGGTATTTCACGGCTAGATTTCTGCCATCATAAAAACCGCCAACTTTTACTTAAACGTGTAAATTCAGTCAAATTATAAATATTGTAAAACTTTTAAAACTCTGGCCGTTTTTTTGCCTATAATCCCCACTACAAATTATTTATCATTGAAGTATTTAAATGAGCAAAATAAAACTGTGTTCGCTACAATGGCCGTAAGCAACAAGTAATTAGAACGCATGTACAATTAAAAAATGATATGCCAGAGTATCTATTAGAATATAAAAAGAAAGAGCGAAAATCTCATAAACAGCAGGAATGATGCGATCGATAAGTAGTTATACTCGGCGCACGGTCAGCCAAGCGTTCATACTCGCATTAGCACATAATTAAACGTTTCAGATAATTAAGCAGTTATAATTACACATCTATTTTTAATCCCTCCTCGTAAAAAGACGATCCGCACACGTAAATATAAATATCAACAGAAGTTGCTTTTACGAAAAATCCACTTAGCAGCGACAGCGCTTTAATTATAAACTATATCCTTCGAAACTCTTTCGAACCACCTCCGTGCAATGCAGAGCCTAGCAAAAATAGCCGAGCTTCAGCCACGGAAAAAAAATGCTCCCTGTGCGCGCGCCACATCTCGGTCAAGGCTGCAGCTTCATCTCCTCGTAGGCGAGAATAAACACGCCGCAAAGGATAACCGGAAAGTCGGCGGCCGCGCATCCGGCGAAGGCCAGAGACGAGAGAGAGCCCGGATAAAAATGACAGAGTGGAAGCGCCATTTCCCCGCGGAAGACTGAAACGTAATCGCCGAAGCGTCAGGGGCCGTTTCGCGCGAAAGCCCATTACGGAAAATTGAACTGTGTTGAAAAGCCAGCGGCGCGCGGGTGAGAGAGGGGACGGAAGCTCGACGACTGGATAATTCGGTAAAAACGAATGAGTTTTGACGTTCCGAAACTTGATGGATACAGCTGCCGCTCTTTCGCGGAGTTTTAAGCTGCCGTGTCCTGCGCGTTGTGTTGGTTAAGTGCTTATTCCCTGAAGAGCGATGATTTTTTTTTTTTCATTTTTTTTAAAAACGTTTAACGAAGATGCGATGATAATGCCGACGTTTGTTTACATTTTTTGTTTTACCTTCGCAGGTCGCGACGGAGTGCATTGCTAATAAGAAATTTGTTTTTATACTGCAAATAGATTTTTAACTTTATTATTGGGCTTTCGGAAACTCTGAAAATCAGGTGTAAACTCACGTGATCAAGAAGATTTAAGAAGATTTGTTGTTTTCCAACTCACCTGAAACATAAAGAAAAGTATTTGTTAGATACACATTGTAAAGTAATGTAGAAAAAAAATACGTATAAAGTAAATTTACTTTATTACATTTTCTGAAAATTCTTATACTTCTGAGCGAATCTCTATTTTTTGTAAATACACTTCCGAGTGACTAGCCACATAAGTACTATATTTATCAAAATGATAAACTTAGCTTATTAGTCAAGTTTATCTTTTTCCAGGAACTCGTTCATCTTTTAGGAATATTCCATCTTTTCCCCTCCTCTAACCTGCCTCTTCTCTATCATCTCTTTTCAGACATCAATCCCCCCCTAGCATTTTCATCATCTCATATTTTCGTTGTCACCCAGAAATCCTTCAATTTCTTTATTTACTTCTGGCATTATTACATCTGATT
Organism: Ormyrus nitidulus; assembly: GCA_900474335.1. Taxonomy (NCBI): domain Eukaryota; kingdom Metazoa; phylum Arthropoda; class Insecta; order Hymenoptera; family Ormyridae; genus Ormyrus; species Ormyrus nitidulus. The sequence goes on along the minus strand of UCOL01005795.1, from coordinate 2,723 downwards.
TTCTTTATCTTCGATTCGATTCCTAAGCACGCGATTCCAAATATCCAACAATTTACCGTACATTTAGAATATGCAAACTGCAAGCTCGCATACTCTTTAAGACAATATATTATATAGCAGAACTTGTCGACAAGCACTCCACTTTGTAAAAGACCCGACCACAAATCAGAATGAAATGTAAACAGCAACGCATAAAGAAATCCAAACGATGCGAGTCGCGGCTGCGGCGGCAACTTAAGCTTCCGCGACGAAACAAAGTGCAAAGTGCTATAGGTGAAAATGAGGGCTCCCGCGAGGGTAAAGTCGCATCGAAAAAGCGGCCGGGAGGGGGGACGATAGTGCAATTTGCTTAAATCGTACCGGTTTACCGCAGTGAAGGGAACTCGGAGCGATTTATGCGTCCGCGGATGAAATTTGCCCCGAAATTTCAGCTCGGCCTGAGAGCGTTTTAACGCCTCCATTATGCTGACTGCACTGCCGGCCGTCTGGCTTGGCGGGATTACCGGGAGGACGCTTTGATCTCGGGACGAGGATCTTCTTTGAGAAATTTCGTGCTTTACTTCTAAAAATAGAAGGACGAGGTTATCCTGTCGAGGTTTCCAGCGGTGATTAATATAAGTTTGTTTTAATTTGATTTTTTGATTCGAGATCGAAGAGAATTTCATTTTTGAAAGAATAAGAATGGGGGTATGTAATGAAATAAAACAAATGAAATTTACTACTTACTGCAGGAATTTTCAAATTTTAATTATCATTAATAAAATCTAGTTAAAACATTACGAGTGTCTTTAATATTTGTTAAAGAGCTCTTGACTACAAAGTCGAGTAATTTTTTTTTAATTTAAAAAGCAGCTTAAAGTGAAAGCGAATTAATTAAAACTTCCTTTATATTTAAAAAGTAAAATTATAGTAACTCTATTCAGAAGAATACAAATGTATATAATTACAGAAACTTTTACATTTATTTAATTTAATGAATTTATAATAATAATTTTATTAAAAATTACTAATTTAAAGCAGCCTTTCACAGAATGTTTTTTTCATTATATCGCATTCCCATTTTATCACTGAAACTTTATTACGGCCAATCCCTTTGAAATATTATTTTTCCTTTTTCGCTCTTACTATTGCGGTGCATCGACGCGCCTCTATTTACGCCCCGAGCAATAAATTTCAATCATACATCAAGCTCTTCCGGGCAGGTATGAGAGAGCGTAATAAAAACAGGACAGCTGCCGACTCCGGCCGTAAGTACGACAAAAAGGAAAGGATAATAAAAAAAAAAAAAAAAAAACAGGCGAAACATAGAAAAATTTCACTCGAACCCCATAAACCGGGCGGAACTGAGCCCTCCAGCCAGGCCAGACGGACGTTTTACGAGGCAGTCGTCATCCTCCTCGGCGACGGAGCGTAAAAGATCCGCATTAGCGCGGCCTGCGTGCCGCGTACATCCGTCATAACATAAAATCACGCGCCCCTCTTTCGCACCCACGCACACACGCACACACACACACCCATACATATCATATCCGAGTGCGTTAGCAATAAGGACACCTAAAAACAATAAGAGCCGAGGCAGCGGACTGCTCTCCTTTTCGAGAGCAGAGGGAAAATTTGAAATTCCGTCGAGGGGGGGCGGAATGAGGCGCGGCGTCGAAAAGTGAATAAAATGCGGAATGATCGCGTAAAAGCTGACGCGCGGAGCCGCGTGATTTATCCGCCTGGTGTGCGAGCGGCGGGCAAACGACGTGTGAAGGAAGGCTTCTAAATTATGCGACACTTGCCGAGCTCCTTTAAACCGGAGAGAGGCATGAACGAGCTTTTATGCGCGCGCTTTGTAGTCTTGAGTAAGCGCTGGTCTTTTTTTTTCCTCATTTTTTGGCTGTTTTCACGGGACGCAGTTATCGTTTTAGTGTTCCGCGTAAAGGACGCGGATGGCTGCAGAAATTATTCGTGAATATTTTATGCAGTTTTTTTGGGGGTTTTAAAGTTTAAAAGAGGAATACTAATGTAAAGAGTAAAATAATTATTATTTAGAAGCTTTTTTTAAACCGCGAATAATTAAAATATTTTTTATGTATTTTTAAAGAAACGTGGAAGCGGAAGGCAGAAACATCGAGTAAGAGTTTATTTTTCCACGAAATAAATGCAAATCCAGCAATTATTAATTATTAAAAACATTTATTTTGAATGAAAAAAAGAAAGTTAAATATAGACAGAATATCGAAAATACTCAATCTAAAACAATCGTGGATTAATACATCAATTAATAAGCTTGACATATTTCACGTAGCAGAACGGTATAAATTAAAAATAAAACAGGTTAACTTGCTACAGGTTTAATCTCATTTTTTGACGAGCTTATACTTTTCCAATACGCAGCACTCGAAACTTTTAAAAGCAATTGATTTTGAAAGTCGACCATAAATACACTCATTATTAGTATCTCAAACCGATATTGAATTGTCTAATATACATTTTAATCCATTTTGTACCACATATCTACATAATATCGTTATTTCTGCTGATGGAGAAACCAACGGTGCCGCCACTGAATCAACAACACGAGATATTCCAGTTTAACAACAGGCTTCCATCGCACGTCTGACCTATCAACGACACCGACTACTGAATACTTCATCCAGCAGGCGAAAGTTCCTGAAATTCCCGCAAAAACCACAGACAATCAAGGCCATCCATCAGCCCCCCCCCCCCCCCCCCCC
>UCOL01005794.1:0-10824 GCA_900474335.1 Ormyrus nitidulus | reverse complement strand
GTTAAAATACTGAGCCGTTAATAGTTGAGAAGTTATAAGTGATTAAACAAAAACCGATTTTTCTTAGATTTTCACTAAAAGAGCACATAACTTTTGAAAAATCGAGTGTTAGGTCGAACGGACGGTGCTTCCTTCATATTTTAACATTACAAAACATATCCTGAAATTACAGGAAAATCCATTACCCAAAAATATCGTACACTCTCCTTGTAAGTAAAAGGACTGGTTTTTTTTGGTAAGTTTAATATATTTTGGGCTTTTCTAAATCAAAATTCTGTTACATGCATCGGCTGCTTGATAAAAGAAATTTTTTTAAAATTTTTGAATTAGTAATGCTTTCTTGAACTTTTATTTATCATTTCAAAAATGTATTTATACGTAAAACAATAAGTATAAGTATTTACTGCTGAAGTTTCTGTGCATGCTAGTTTTCACGTGATAGCGCACAAAGTAATCAAAGCCTGTAATCTATTAACTTTTCCTTCAATATTTCACGTTATCATAACTGACAATCCAGCATTTCAACTTGAATTAATTTTATTCTGTAATGGAACGTTCTAAAGCACAAATTCTCGTTTTACGGACAGCATTAAAATTTGTATTAAAACTTCTTTAAAGGTTCAGCTTCAGATGCTGTAAATATTTTTGATAGTATGAAAGCAGAACCAGTCGATTTATATAAAAATACGTCTATTTGTACGCTCAGAAAGATAAGTCCGATCTTTAAAAAATAGATAATCTCAACGATTATGTTGTACTGGCTTTTATCAAGCTCTGTGTCATCGTTACCTTACTGGTGTTATTGAAAACCGATCGTAATGAAAAAGTGTCCGATTAATATATAAAATGAATTAGAAGTGTCTAGGATTAACAGTGGCATTTGCAAAATGAAGTTCATTCTGCTATGTGGTAAGTTTAAATTTATCCATCTAATTTTTAAGTAGCTGTATCATAAGTTAAAGAAATATATTTAGTTTTTTTTAATTTATCTTGAAGGTTAAGTTTGCAATAAAAAAATTATTTAAATTCTAAGGCAAAAAAAAAATAATAATAATAATAATACTTAGCTGATTGAGCCTAAGCTAGTATTTTTATACTAAAATATTTGAATAGTTCTTTTATTTGCTTTAAAGTATGTATTTATATTCACAATAATAACTTTAATTCGTCATAAGCTAAATTTTTGTTTCAAATTTAAGTTTAACTACTTAAACTTTGTACTACTTTATACTTCATGAAATATAAAGCAATTGAGCAATTGCAACTCTAATTATACATTTATAGAATGTTCCACGTGTAAATTTAATTATTGATGAATGTAAGTGGTTGCTGATGTAAACTGCTGATCGTAATTGTCTAATTTTATCTGCAACCTAAATCAACTATCAGCTATAACATCAAAAGTAAAACTTTTAAGATCAATCTAAAAATTAATTTCCTGTTAAACGGTTTACATTGTAACGAAAATATATTAAACGTGCATATAAATTAGCTTTTTATATTTTTTAACGGAATTTTTCGAACCCAATTTCTGTCCAAATAAATCGTATAATAATAGTATGTCTGATTCATAATAAATTTTAAAATATTTTTTATTTTTTAATAAAAAAAAGCTATTACGTTTAATTTTTAATTTTATCTTTTTTGCAAAATTTTTAGCTCTATTGTTCTTGTTGACAACAAATTGTTTCGGTTGTCAGCGGCAAGTTGGAAATCATGTAAACAGGAAAATCAAGGCTGGTAGTCTTGATATTCAAACAAAAGGGGTTGCAGTGTACATCAACATTAGAAAAAATGGTAAGTTTTAATCGTTAATTGATTAAAATCGAATAAAAAAACTAATAACAAATATACTATTAAAATCATACAATTAAGTATTTTTAAAATTGTTTCCCTTCAAAATCTAGCATAAATCAGCAAACAAATTAATAGAGTTAATCGACATAATATGAATTAAAAAAAAAAATTTCAAATACAAAACGCTTTTTCCAGACGGTGCAAGTCTTCAGAATGTCTTCTATACAAAAGGCGCCAAAGTGACAAACAAAGAAGAGCTCAAAATCGAGCAGGACTGCGAGTTCCTTACCACCTGCATCATCGCAGGCAACCTGACTCACACCAAAATCAAGGCGAATCCGGAGAGCGAAATCGTGTATATCAATCGGCTAAACACCGATTCTAATGGTGAACTCGTCGATTGCTACCAACTGTCGGAAGAGACTGAGTGGTTTGGCGGACCTCAACTTCGTCACCAACACTGGCCTATTGAGCACATGTACTACGAAGAGGAGCTCTATGTACCCACTCATCCTGAAAACATGGCCGTGGCTGAAAGATACTGGCTCTCGAGCAAAGGTACGTTCCACTCGACGCAATTTACTTCTGCTCGAGAATCGAACAGTTTAATATTTAAATAATTACTTAAAGGTATCTACATCTTTGTGAGCGAGCGAGACCCTCTATTCCTAGATCAGAACAATTACAAGGACAAGCACCTATGCTTGATAGCAAAAAATAAAGCTCCGTACCAGAAGCGGACCAACCTAACGCTGAACTACGAGGTAGGCGTTTTCAGTGACGCTCGAAAGGCGCACGAGAACGTCATCAAAACGCATTTCGACAAGCCCACTGGCCACCCTAACGAGCGGATGGTCGCCCAGCCTATCTGGTCCACCTGGGCAAGGTACAAGGTACACGTAAACGATTCAGCTGTCAAGTCGTTCGCTGATGAGATCATAAAAAACGAGTTCAACAACAGCCAGTTGGAGATCGATGACAACTGGGAAACGTGCTATGGATCGGCCTTCTTCGATAGTAAGAAGTTTTCCGACGTAAAGAAACTGACGGACGAGCTGAAGCAAAAGAATTTCAAAGTTACGTTGTGGATTCATCCGTTTATTAACGAAGGGTGCAATTTGGGAGAGAACGACGAGAAAAGCTATGATCACGCCTTGGCAAACGGATACTTTGTGAAGAACGAGTTGGGCCAAGTGCATACACAATGGTGGCAAGGTATAGATTAGACTCTAAAGCGTTATACCGTTTTTACTGATGCTTTTCTATTTTTATAATTTGATTCTGAATTATTTTGTTTTAATTATTATGATTTATTCACTCTTCAGTTGAAAAAGTCAAAAATAAAACAATTTGTATTTATAGGAGCAAATGCTGCCGTCATAGACTTCACGAATCCAAAAGCAGTTGAATGGTGGGTAGGCCGTCTGAAAAGACTTCAAGCGTTGGGTATTGACAGCTTTAAATTCGACGCCGGAGAAGTGTCTTGGTTACCAGCCGGTACTCCGTCCTTAACAGGATCTTCAGACCTGCAACCCGGCATTTTCACGCTGAGCTATACAACCACTTTGGCGAAGAACTTTGATGATCTAATCGAAGCGAGAGTCGGTTGGAGGACTCAGGGTCTCCCAATTTTCATAAGGATGATCGACACGGATACGAGGTGGACGTGGAATAATGGACTTCCTACGCTAATTACGACTTTGCTGCAAATGAATTTGAATGGTTACGTCTTTGTTTTACCTGACATGATTGGCGGAAATGGCTACGTAAACAATTCGTTTAATGAAACGACACTTCCGTCGAAGGAGTTATTCATTAGGTGGTTGCAGGCCAATGTTTTTATGCCGTCGCTTCAGTATTCTTTCGTTCCTTGGGACTTTGATAAAGAAGTAAGAATTTATTTAAAAATTGGTTAATTTGAGATAGAATCTGCAAAGTATTAATTAATCATTTATTTTTTAGACTATTGATATCAGCAAACAATTCACAAAATTACATGCTGATATTTCACCTAAGATTATGGACCTTATGAAGAAGGCTGTTGAAACTGGAGCACCAATAAATCCACCGATTTGGTGGGTTGATCCGACCAACATAGATGCTCACAAAGTAAATGACGGTAAGAGCTACTCGTATTAGCTGACAAAAAGAATTCTGTGCCATAATTATTAAAATTTACTTTTTACATACTTCTTTAGAGTACCTACTTGGAGAAGAAATTTTAGTAGCTCCAGTTATTGAAGAAGGTGCTGTTACGCGTGACGTTTATCTGCCACTTGGAAAGTGGAAGGACGCAAACACTGGCACTGTATATGCTGGTCCAATCGCTCTAAACGATTATCCGGCTCCGTTAAATGTTCTCCCTTATTTCTATAAAGTGTGATAAGATTATCATAAGATCTTTTTACAAACATTCTGTAAGTCTTGCATTTTATGTAGTCACACATATATATACACAGTTACAATTTAAATTTAAATAATTTATATATATATATGTACAATAAATCTATAAAAATTTGTATATTACAATATTTTATATAAAAATTACTGTTAACTATTCATTAACGTTGATCTTATTTCTGCATTCAATTTAATTATAATACCGTCATCACTAGTATAATTTCCTGATTTCAGAAGCGAGTCTCGTTGCTCGATGAGCGTATTTAATTTTTTGTCACTTGAACTTGAATTTAACGAAATATCTGATTTAGCATTGTTTTGATCTAAATTCAAACATAAATCCGAATGCTGAGGGAATTGATCGCTAGTTGTTTTAAAGAATGGCATTGAATTTTCCGGATTTAAAATGTCAATCTCTCGTTGAATTTCATTTAAGGCAATTTGATCATAAGTTAAAGCTGTTGAATCTGCATGTAATATTTCTTCTAAACTGTAAAAAAAAACTACCAGCATTAAAATAAGAAGTTTTAAATATTCCAATAGTAACAGATAAGAAATATATTACTCTAAATTATCTAATTCTTCTTTACTGCTTTTTATATGATAATTTAAAGTTTGCTGATTTTCCGTTTTTATTCTGTGGATTTCTTTTACAGCTTTTCCCCATTGTTCTTTGAAAAAGGATTTACTTTTTTTAGCGTTGTCTAATTTTTCTTCGAGAATTTTCATTTGTTGCAGTACAGTCGCTGTCTGATCTTTAGTCAATGAAGCCTTTTCGTACACTTCTAATTTTTTAGCTTGATCGTTAGTCATTTTTTCCAATTCGTACTTTTTTGAACTCAAAACTTCTATTTGCATAATTAAATTTTGATTTTGTTCTTCTAAATGTACCAGCTGGAAAAATTAAATGATTTTATTAGGTACTAAGTACGTAAGATAAGCTTAATCTCATTGTAATACAAACTTTAGCAGTAAATTCTTCTTGCATTTTCTGCAATGCATCTTGCAACTGATGAAGTTTACGATCACATTTCCATTGTAATTCTTCATTTTCTTGAATTAACTTTGTTTCTTTTTCAAGGCTTTGTATTTTTCGCAACCTCAAACCTTCGGTCGTTTTGTTCAAATTATTAGCAAGAACTTTACATTGTTGAATGCTATTGGTTAATTTTGTTTCCAAACATTGCCGTCGTCTTTGCCATTCTTCGTTTAACAAAGTAAGATGGGTTTCTTCTTTCTTGCGCAACTATTATTTTAAATCGCGACAATGTTAATCAGCTTATAATATTTAGTAAATTAAAAAAAAAAGTAAAACATTGTAATATTTATTTATTAATTTAAATAAATAAAAATATCTTAAAGTTATATTTATTTACCTCTTCTTTGAATATTTCTTTCTGCCTTTCTTTCCAAGTTTCAAGTTCATCTACAATTTTGTAGGCTACACTGTTATCTAATAATGTGTCTGCAATTTTTAATCAGAACGGAATTATTAACTTTGTTTAATCTAAATTAAATTAATTGAAAAAAAAAAAATTACCAGAAACTATCTCTTTAGGCTTAGTCTGAATACTATCATCTTCAAGAGTTGCAGTTATGTTAATGCATCCAATTTCATGTTGATTGTGGCAGTCAATTAAAATTGCTTCATACTGGCATCCCTAATAAAATATTATTGTGTTTAATTAAAAGTAAAATTATTATAAATACAATATTATTCTTAATATTTTATTTACCATTGTTTGGTTAAACAAGTTTTGAATGTCAAGAGAAACTTGAGCTATGCATTGTCTTTCAGCAGAAGTTGCATCACAAATATTAATTTTTGGTGCAAACCTTGTTATTATTTGTTCAATTTTACTAGGATTTGATACAAAAGGTAATTTACACTTTACATCTTGAAGTTTTAATGTCTGCTCTGCTACAATTTGAACATTATTACAAATAGCAGTAATCATTTCTCCTTGAGGGTAATAAAACCTAAAATGAGAACATTTAAGTACTTACAATTACAAAATTAAGTTAATAAAACTATGGTATACCTAAATTCAATTTCTTTTATGTAAGGTCGAGAATCATAAAACTTAATAGAATTTAAATATATATTGAAACAATAAGTTTTAATATCGTCTTCAAACTTGCTGTTTATTTCTTTATCAGCTAATAAAGGACAATGACTAGGTTTAACGTTTCTAACTAAAGGTTCTTCATCGAAATGAACAACTTTATCCCAAGATAAAGTAGGAGGTATTCTGCTGTTTTTTTCCAAATTTTCAATAGCTTGTTGATAAAATTTCGGATCTATATCTTTTTGGAACTGCAAAATAAAATTACAAAAATTAAGAAATCATATCATGAACTGTCTCTTTATAATACTTACATTAGTGTAAACAGTTTGCTCTTCTAAGAGATAATGATTATTTGTTAATGATGTAACATTATTTCTTGGCTGTTGGATTCTGGGTGAATTATGAAAGCAAGGAATATTTCTTTCATTAAAATTATCCTTCGGTTCCAAGTATTGGAATTTTATATGAAGTTTCAAACTTGGTAATTTATCTGGTTCATCGCCTAAAATAAAAGTATTTTATAATTGTTTATTTATAACTATAATTATAATCTATGCCAGTCTATAAATATTTTTCAGTTAAATATTGTATAAAAAATATTTATTTATATTAAATGTATTTACATTTACCTCTTCTATAATCTCCTTTAATTTCTTTTGAATTAATATTTTTTAAAATACAATAATGATCCATTGTAGACACTGAATTTTTATTTAAAAGTCTAAATTCTTCAATATTATTCGTATTTAGTAAAGGTTTTAAATTAACTTCCACTTGGGATAATGTAATGTTATTGCATTTTAGTTTAATCAAAAAATGAGGATTCAAATTTAAAAAATTTAGAAGAACATTCAAAGATGTTCTTATTCTTAAAACAATTTTTTCATTCAAGAATATTTCCTTTGATTGAAGTTTAAAAGGTTTCAATCGTATTGATGTATCCAAAATATTGTAAAAAAGAAAACATTCATTACTATTATTAGTTTCTTTACATCCTTCTACTAGCAGATCTAAATTTGTTGCAACCTCTGCAATAACATGAAGTAAAAATATGTCTTGACATGTATCAAGTGGGCCAAGCTGAATAAATCTCTCCTCTTGTACCCATATTGGTACAATATTTATAGGATTCAAATTTAACTGAAACAAATCTGCATCCTAAGTATATATCGTAGTAAATAATAGTTAAAGAAACAAAATTTAAAATTTATAAATGATATTACAATTCAAGTTTGATAAAAGTAAAGTTGTCATAATATTTTATACCTTTGATACTGTGTTACTCGGTTTAGTCTCCTTTTCTTTAATAATTAAATACAGCAATAATTTTGGTTTACAATTATTAAATTCATTTCTTACTCCTAATATATTATGCCAAGTAGTTTTAATTTCAGATTCTTTTCCTCTATGAATTATTTGAGCACATCGTACACTAAGTAAAATATATCCAAGTTTTTCTCTACTGCCATTATCATTTACAGCATAACATTCAATTTTTATAGGGGACTGATTACATCTCATTCTAAAAAAAGTAATTTGAAAATAACAGTGTACATATTTCACAATTATTTTATGTTTTCTACATACTTTCTTAAAGCATTTCTGTCAGTTTCCCATTTTAAATCTGTTGTGTATTGTGGATTAGCATCTGGATGAATTATCTTACTTTGTAAACTGTGTCCATTTAAAGTGGCTATAACAACAGTTGGCTTCTGAACTCTATCAAAATTGGTTCCTGAAATAAGATTCAAATTTTTATTTAAATTCATTACTGCAGTTAAACAAGTAACTCTTATATTTTTTTTTTTCTTGTAAATTAATATATTATGATAGTAAAAAATAATTGTAAAAGTTAAATAGTTGTTAAATCTCTAACATCAATAGAAAATGCAAGTGTACAATTCCAATATTAATTACAATATTAATTAATTAAATCTACTAATAAAAAGTATATTTATTTTGTTTTCCGCTAAAAACTACAATCAACAAGTGATTGAGGTTAGCATTCAAACAACCATAATAATGCACCCTTACCTTCCTTTACTCCCAAAACAAGCTGCAGATTTTGACTCGTAAAATCTTCCATTTTTCACTGAATACTTCGTAATTAAAAAAAATAAAAAAACTTAGAAACATATAACACTTCAACGAAAGACGATGATAACGAACAAAATATGATGGCTACAGTTGCTATGGTAACCGTTGGCGCCAAAACTAATTGTAGAGATTTTTAGTTGATTATTATATTTTCTAGGGGAATTTGATGACTAATAATGGTGTTTCTGTCCAAAATTTAAAAAAAAAATTTTAATCCAGGCATTCCAGGCCAACGTTATTACGCCGGGCCGGAAGAAAACTATCCTACATGAATATTGACCACGAAAAGAATCTCATTTAGAAAAAGCCACGAAAAGAATCCCATCTACAAAAGTACTACGAAAAGTGTGAAAAGTTTTCTTGGCGTTTTTCTAGCTGAAATTCTTTTCGGAGCGTTTTCTTTTTTAAACGAGATTCTTTTCTTGGCGAATATCCATGCGGGATACTTTTCGCGAACACTTTTTTAAGAGGGATATACTTAGTTTTTGTGGAGTTTTTGAAGGTGAGGCTGATGGGGGATAGTTTTCGTCGAATTTTTGAGCGGGATTGTCTTCATCGGCACCGGGGATTAGATCTCAATGGAGTTGGAGATCATTTTTTCTTTAGAGAACAGTAAAATTCTCGGATCGAAACGATATTTGTCATTAGTATCGAGCAGTTTCATTTAAACGTTATTAACAAAAACCAATTTCGTTAATTTGTACAAAACTTAATCCTAATATTTGATATAATTATCACCCTGATCGGAAATGACCCAGTTTTAATTAAATAAAAAGTATTCGAAGATAATCTTAAAAGATACAATATCATTACAGTAAAATATGGTATTCATGATCAAACATATTTATATATAATTATTTAATAATGATAATAAAATAATAACAATTTGTCGTTTTTAACTAGAAAACTGGTTTAAAATTATTTAAAAACTTCCCAACAATTCTATTAGAGTAATAGAACAAATTCATAAATATTTATCAACGCGATAAACTATTACACTTTCTTTTATATAATACGTACTTGCGGTATTCAAGTTGCCAAGTCTCTCATTATGCTTTGAAAATGCAAATAATTTAAGAAACTCAATTTTTTTATAACAAAACAATTAATTATTTATATCATCTAATAAGATGGTATAATTAATTGTTTTGTTACAGTAGATTTAAAATATTCAACAATAACTGAATTCTAAAAATTCTTTTGATTAATGTAAATGGGTTAAAAAAATAAATATTTATACGTATTTGCAATTGCCTTTTTTTTCAATTTGAAAAAATATACAGGTCGATTACAATCTACCAATCTGTCAATTGATTAAACTTATCATTTAATAGCACTCATATATACTGCGAAGTTGCAATAATGATTTAATAATCAAAGCATTCGTACGTTTTTGATCATGAGGTTCAAAACATTTGTAGTCTTTACATTGTATTTGCTTATAAATTCGTCGTTCGGTAAGTTCATAAAAAAACCTTGAAAATTAATTGTATTTGTAACTGTTCTATAGTTCAAAGTATTTAGGAGCACAGCACAGAAAATAACAATAAATAAGAAGAAATAAAAACCGAATTGCAGGGAAGTCGGGCTTCGGTCCCGGAGAGCAAGAATGGGGTTACGTGACAGTCCGGCCAAAAGCTCACATGTTCTGGTGGCTCCACTACACGACTCACGCAGATGTCAAGGGTAAATATGAGGAGAAGCCCTTGATTATTTGGATTCAAGGCGGGCCCGGAGTGTCCGGTACTGCTTACGGAAATTTCGAAGAACTTGGTCCTCTGGACACGGACCTCGAACCGAGAAATTACACCTGGGTATTATGAATTAACGCTGATAATATTATTTACTTTACTTTTTTTATATTTATCTTCAGTTGGATAAGAGGCATTTTGCTGCCAGATATGTAATTCTGCAGTCAAAACAACTTTAGCACAATCTTTTTTGATATTATACATTATAATAAAGACTTTTTGAATTTCACCCGTATTTTTTTACATTTTTACAGTTTTTCATCAAATTACTCTGCAATATTGCAATTTTCATTATAGGAACTTTTTAATTTTAATACTCGAGAACGGCAGAGTAATAATAAATTTCACTCTGCATAATTATACACTTCAATTCTCATTGAAACCTTTATTTTAGATTAAAGACTACAATGTTCTCTTCATTGACAATCCCGTAGGCACTGGTTTCAGTTACGTTGAATCTCTTAATTTCCTGAGCTCAACTAACACGCAGATCGGAGAAGATCTTGTAGAATGCATTCGGGAATTCTTTATGCTGCACCCCAGATTTTCAAAAACACCGACCTACATTCTCGCCGAATCTTACGGGGGAAAAATGGGCTCCGAATTTGCGAATTTGTGGTACAAGGTAACCCTATTGAAACGATCTTATAAAAACTAATAAAATCTCATAGATCCGGGTGCAAAAACCGCATAGGTTATGCGGTTTCTGC
>UCOL01005793.1:0-10829 GCA_900474335.1 Ormyrus nitidulus | reverse complement strand
GCATAGTTATGCACTGCTAATGTTATTATATTAGTGTATAGAAAATTTACAAATGCTCGCCCATAGTATTTAGGCTACATTTAATTTGTTCTCGTGCCATGTATTACAGAGATTTATAACGTCAAAAAGCGTCAACTATCACTATAATTGTATTTAATATTGGCCAACTCATACAAAGATCTGTTTAAACCTAGTGTCACCTCGAAAAATGCAAATGCATATTTCAAAGTAAGAATGAATCTTTTACACATCCCCATGTCGATTGAACCCATTTTGAAAGCATTTTGTGTCTATATGAGATTAAAATGTAGAAAAAAAACGCAAGTAAAAAGAATATGCCTAGGTAATTCTTATTAGTATTTGCTCAAAAGATTTTTTATCCGGCGTAACAACATATGAATAGTCATATAATCTCTCTAGAGGCTTTTTTGGGCACACATTTTATAAGGTGCGAATAAACGAGTTTTTTTTTTGGTTTTTATCTTTAGAAAGGGAAGACGCGATATAACTCTAAATAACGAAACTGAAATCAAAGAGTTTTTGATTTTTATAAGTACATTTTTAGCATGTTTTGGAAAGGCCAACAGGATATAATGCCATTGAATTTTAAGTTTTCTTATCGGGTTCATAAATATGTTCTAAAGAGAACAATGTACTTTGTATATGATTTACATTTCTCTTAAGGCAGTTAAAAAATTCACATAGTTATATCGAGCTACTTCAAATATATGACCGAAAATCATAATATTCATTTTACGAAATTTATATTTTATTTATTGAAGATTTATTGTAAGTTAATATCAATATCTACTTAGCACTAACATTTAAGAATCTCGCACGCATTAAATTGAAATCAAACTGCCTTTCGGGAATATTTATCATTCTAATATAATCTTGAGTTCGTATGATAGAATGTACATTTTTATGTAAGTCTGCATTACTTCTAGTCACATCTAATTCATTACATAACTCTTTATATTTGTTCAGAGTTTCTTTAAAGTCAAATAGTCTTTCTAAGTCACTTATTGGAAAATCATCGTTGCTTTGTTTATCAGGATCTTTGATCATGTATAGATCATCGTCCAGTAAGTCAATATAAGACACTTCATCGAAAAGTATACTACTAGTTTTTAGACTTGGGTTATGTATGTATACATCAGAGACTAATTTATTACCTACAAGAATAGTTTCTTTGACTTCCTTTTTATTGGCAGATTTTTCAATCTGAACTTGTGTTGCTGTCGTACATGCAAAATACTCTGCATATAATGTTACGACCGATTGAATTGTAAGCATAAAAAGAACACTAAAATCATAAGAATCAATGATGCTAGGGAGGGCTTCCATTGTTTGTTTACATTGGAATTTTTATTTATAGTTTACATGAAACATGAGTAAATATGGTGAAAGTAAGAGCAAGAGAAGACATCTATATAGTCTTTAATGAATATTAAACTACAAACGAAACACCATCATTGTGATGATTGATATATCAATTTTTAAACGAGGTAATTGATCTTTTTTTAGATAAAGGAATTATACGTTATGATTTGCTTTTTTTCAGTTCCTCGGTGTAGTTTAAGCTAAACGGTACCTGATGTCAGAAGTTTTATTTGAACTACTTATACTCGATCTAGTTTTATATAGAAATAAATCAATGTTACTAACTTTTTCAAACAGGCCATTAAACACATATTCTGTCATCCTCCTGCATATTTACGTATCTATACTTTTCAATCGAAGTAATATTGTGATATTCAAATATTGGACTAAGCTTAAGGTTTTATTTTAAGGGACGCCATACAAATTGAAAATTAAGACCACCGTGGTTATATATATAGAGAAAACGATATCTTTGCAACTATTAAACAATTATAAAAAAAAAAGCATTAATTATAGCGCCAAAATCTTTATTTTAGTATGTACATGGGACTTTAGCATTAAAAATACGCTTCTCTTGGGGCCTTTACTCTCCGGCATTAGAGATAATTAATTTTTTAAATTATCTAATTACGTTATAACATAGATTTAACTATAACGAAGGATTATATTATATGATTTACTGTAAATGTGAAATATTTTATGCATAATGTGCACGTACCATTCAACGTGCTCAACGTAGCATTGCTTTGTCCTATGTGTATAAAAAATAGCCGTTTAGATTAGTCACCGCATTTCGAATTGTTCTTTTTTTTATTTGTTATGGATTGAGTGTGAAATGATAATTAGGTAATTTACGTTTATAATATAATTTATAAAATGATAATTAAAAAGTTTATTCAAGCCATGCACCTTTTTAAGCATGAGGGTATATTCCTGAGACGAAAATTATGTTTATAAGATGTATTTTAAAGAATTCTCAGTCATGAATGTATGCATAATAAGGCGAGTTCGATCAGTTTCGTCGACATTTAAATTGTTAACTATTTTTTTCATTTCGGTAATTTTATAATTATGGGCTTTTCTGAACCTTGAATAAGCAGAATCTCAAAATAATACGTTTATTACAGAAATTTTGTTTATTCAGCTTTAGCTTAATAAGAGGCATATATATTAAACATCATAATTATGGCTTGCCAACAGTCAAGTTCTAATATAATTTCTAAGTTTGTTAGATGTATATTTCCCAGAGTTTACGTCTAAGCACACTTATGTAAAAATAGATCCAACCAATCATGGAGTCAAACACAAAGCTGCGAAACACGCCTTCCGCTTTTCTGTCATAAATCTTCACTTTCATGCCGCTATTGCACGCCAGCATACGAATGTACAAGGCATAAGCTTGAAGCCGAAGTTTGATATTATGTATTGTTTAACTTATATATATAAAGGGATTGTCTACGGTAAAGTGTCTTGGTTTGCCATTTATGCCCATTTTCATTCCATTTTCGGAATGCTTTCACAGCAATAACGATGCGTGAAACATATTAAGAATGCTAATAAACAATATAGACTATCCTTGCATCTTGTACGCCTAACGACTCCGCAGTATAATACATGTGTAAATGTACTTCTATATTATTCAAACATCTTTTCATAACAAAAATCATATTATAATGATTTCGTAAATGTAGCATGCATTTTGTATGGTTTTTTTCTTACATTGCTGCTACCACAACACAACAATTACTTACCTTATATGTTTTTTCTGGTACCTATATAAGTTCCGTTTGAAAAATCTCCATGCGACTATGTTTGTCTATCGTTTTACCCACCTAATCAATAAAATCTCTGATTAGAAAGATTTTTTCAAAATTACGACCTTTGGTACTTACCAATTGAGCTTTAAGTTGTGCTATGTTATCTTTTGATTTTTCTAGGACAATAATCATGAATCTTTCAGTCAACAGAACTTTCTTGTGTCCTTCTAACAGCACATCGTCAATATAAACTTTATTATCGCGAGACATAATATCAATGGTAAAATCATATGGACATGTTATAATATAACAGTTTTGTGCTGTCATATTACATCTATCATCGGTTTGCTGCCAATATAAACGAGTTTGTGAAGTTGGTTTGTCATAAAAAATCGTTCTTTTTATTAAAAGTATATCGGTCAAAATTCTGTCGATTGTTGCCAACATATTTCTTCTTTCGATTCCATATTTCCTTAATTGTTTTTTAATACCTTTATACGTTGTATTTCGTGAATTAATATAAATGAAGTCAATGTAATTTGATAACAAGAAATCATACCCCTTTTCGATTATATCGGAATATATGAGTAGGTTTTGTTTAGCTATTTTCTGTAACTCGATTATGAAATGTCTTGCATTGTCTACAGTCGAAAACCAGATAGGATTGTACAACTCTTTATGTCGTATGTTTTGTAACCTGTCTTTAAGATAATATGAATTATCTGCATTTATCCTATAACTGAAGATAGCATCGTATATAAGTAATTTTACATGTGATTTAAGTACATGATCGTTAGTATTTATGTTTTTATTACAAGCTAATTTACCATTTTTTAGGAACTTGCAAATGAAAAAACTATCAAGATAATTTCGCGTATCGTCAAAAACATTTGTAGTATGATATCTGACAAACAACGTGGCATTATCTATATCTCTACTATCAATTAAATAACTATACTCAATGAGTGAACTGGTAATTTCCCTTCGTTTATAAATAACACAAGGCAAGCGGGTCATATAATAATTTTTGGCACCTAAATATCGAATACATATCAACTCAATTTTGACAATCTCGGACCAAGATTGCAGTTGCCTCTTAAAAGATTTTATGTTAATCGTGTCCCTGAAATAAATGCCCTTTTTTAAGTCAAATGAGAATATGTATATAACACCGATAATAACCATAAAAGCATATCTCATGGGGCTGAAATAAAAGATTTTATGTATTTACAAAAAGATCAAATATTAATAAAATTAACTTTATGACAGTGATTTAATTTTACCCAACATTTTTAAATCTATTTAATAATGTAATAATCTTTAAGTCAGGATATTGAACCAGCCAAGTTTAATCATAATTATATTATGTATGAAACGTAAAAATCATTGTGAATGAAAAGATCTCGTAATTAATTGTTTCTATGATGTAATCGATCAAATTAAAGATCAATGGAGACGGCGATTGGATGCATATGTAATATTGATAAAAAACGCGTACATAGAAAAATAAGGCATCATCTATAAAGGAAAAAAGTATTAAAAAATTATTAAAAATAATCATAGTGCAAAGCAACCTACGAGGTTATAGCCTATCTCGAACATAAATATATAAGTTATATTATACCAGGCAACATGTTACCGAAATATTGATTTAGCTCTTGTTTACATGTAGCAAATAGTCAATTGATTCAAAATCGTCCCTTGTTTTTTTAGCCCAAATAACTCCCCATCTCTTCGGATATCCCTGATAATTAAGCCTTTGCTTTAATCTTAGGGGTCAAGTATAACAAGCCTGACATCTTTGTCCTTAATAAGCTCAAGAAGGAGATCCTTATTGTTGAAGCGGGCATTACGAGCTTTGACCACCTACGTGCTATTAAGGTTGAGAAGAAACATAAGTACGATATTCTTGCCAATCATTGTGGCACATTACACGGGTTTAAAAGACAAGAATAGTCCCGTATGTGATGACATGGGACGGGATGGTGACAACTAATCACCAAAACTACAGGAAGGAACTACTACTCGACATACACATCGAGGCGTACATACAGTCCAGAGTTCTCAAGATGACACGGGAGAGCTTATCTATGGAAGCTCGAAGAGAATCTTCATACTCCGATGCAGCTCAAGAGAATGTAAGAGCTAATCAATCTGGCCCCCAAGACCCTCCAATTCTAAGTCTTCCCTCCAACTGTGAGTCTATATAAATGTTAAAACAATACAGTATACCCTAATAAATGAATTTAGTTTGTTGAAGATAGTTTTTTAAAATGTTGAAACGTTTTGTTGTATCATCCTTATTACAATTTAAGATAATGAATGTCACACTCTTCGTAAGTTTTTTTTCGAAAGAGTAAACCACATCTACACCTTTAGTGTTTTACCTCGCATGCTGTAATCAATGTGTGTAAAACATCCTCTGGTTATTAAATTTTCAACGTTTTAGTTTCGCAAACAGCTCTTCAATTTTTACCCATAACATATACAGTTCGTGACATAATCTTAAGACACACCCATTTTTGAAAATACTTAGGTGTTTTATAACTTTACTAATTAAAAATGATATATTTTATAGATTTTCTATTTGTGAACTGATTAAGGAGCTGAATTACTGTTTAAGTATCGTTTTGTAGCTGTATTTGTAAATTTTTGTTTTTTTTTGTAAAATAAGTGGGACATAATCTTATGACAGTTTCCATTTTAGAAGAATTTTTTCCGCAAAATTCAATAAAGGAACTTTTAACACATCCCTTAATGATTAAAAGCTCTAGCTTTTTACGATACAGAGAAAAAGTTAATTTTATCTTTGAACAATGAAAAATCATCATCTTTTCAAATCAGCAGAGAAATGTCCAGGTCGAGAGGCGTTATCTATAATTTCCTTTTAGATCCGCATATATATGGCACAAAGAAGTCTAATGGTAGAGCGAAAAAGCTTTCTATAAGAACAAGGAGTCAATTAATTGAACTTGCCAAAGGAAAAAACATCACGCCCAACTCTTTAAAGTCGAAATTATACCTTTATGTAAATAATAAAAAACAATAATAAGAATCAATAAGAGCGAGTAAAAGCTAGTACGTAGAAAAATACAGCGCATAAAAAATAGAATTATTTTTTAGGAAAGTATGAAGACTTGGGCAGTGATTGGGAAAAGTTATAGTTTCCGACGAAAAAGGTTCAACCTGGATGGTCATGATTTTTATTACTATTATTGGGCTGTGATAAACACTAAATATGTAATTTATTCCTGTAGAGCTATGTGCGGACCATCATTAACGATTTTGGGGCTTTTTTAATTATTATGGAAAATCAAAATTGGCGTTCATTGATGTGACAATTAATAGTACCAAATACTAGAGTATTCCTAACATGTTCTTGCTTGCATTTATTATTAAACAAAATAACTCAGATGTTATTTTCCAACAGGATAATGCAAAACCGCATGTATCCTTTTCAACAAAAAATTGGTTAAAGGACAATAATACTTAAACAATATTCTGGCCGGTCTTTTCTCCTGATTTATACCCTTTGAAAATCTATGGGTAGAGCTCTCTAAAATGTTTACGGTAATGGACAGCTCTAAAACATCATTAATGAATTAAAAAGATCAATTATTAAAAAATGGGAAGAAGTAAGCTTAAGGTTGTGTAGAACGCTTGTTATATCGATGAAAAAGAAAAATTAGAATGCTAATAGAAAATGAGGGCGGTTCAGTTTACTGGTGAATTCATTTAAAGCAAAACTGTTATAAGATTATGTCTCACCTAGTTTACAAAAAAATTAAGTTTACAGTTACAGCTACAATACGATGTTTAAACAGTTCACAAAAACAAAAAAGATATAGATTTATTTTTTTTTAATTAGTAAAAGTCTTAAACACCTAAGTATTTACAATAAATGGGGGTGTCACAAAATTATGGCCGGACTGTATTTATTTTAATTTCCCTCGAAAATTGATAAAATTTTGTGGGCGGTTTACGTTTATAAAAAAAAATTAGATGACAATTATTTTGAAAAATCAATTTTAGGTTCATATGCAAAAATTTTTTAATAATTTTTTTTTAAATTAAATCCTTATCGGGAAATATAATTTAAGTGCTTGCACTGTGTGTGCTGCTAGGGTATGATAATCCCCCACTATTGCGTGCCCGTTGGGGAGACACCTCAGGTGAAATACCAGGCTATTTTTCCTAGGTTTTAGGAACTAGATAAATACAGAATATAAAGTAAATTTTGTAGTTTGAAACATTTTGTTCCGTATATCGTTCTAGAACGAATTTAGAAATTGGAGGGATGTCTACGTCGCGACATGCTACCACCGTCTAGAAGGCTTTACTCTTTCATCGTCTCTGTCCGTTTTTACTATGGTTTGACCCTTAGAGAGTCGTTGTCGAACTACATCGTACGTGCCCGTCCATCGTAAATCTAAATTTTTCTGGGAACGGTGCCTTGATAAAGACTGGCTGGGCGTCTTCTAAGAGCGCCTTCTTTTCTCCTTTTGGTGCACTGGTTTTAATACGAGTGAGTTTTAATCTCCTGGTTCTAAGCATATCCGCCGTTATAATTTTCGTTAGAACTTTGTTGAAAGGATTGGTTCCATAGATGACTGCATATGGTGATGTTCCAAGCGTAAAATGATAGGCGAGGTTCAGGTTCCGAATGCATCTATCTATTCCTTGGTGTAGGTTTTCTTCCTTTAAGCAACGTAGTACGTTTCCGATGGTTTGGTTCACACTTTCTACAATGCTTTTCGGTCGGGTTGTAGGGGCTCGTGAGTATATGTCTAATACATTTCATCCTTAAGTTATCGGTAAAATCGTTGGCGATAAACTGCCTCCACTGGTCGGAAATGAGTTCCTTTGAGTAGCCGAATTTGTTAAACTACTTGGTTTCGAGTATCTCAAGAATATTCCGAGCGGAAGTGCTCTGTGTAGAAATAATGCTCGTCCATCTGGAGTATACGGATACGATAACGAACAGCTCAATTTTTCTGGGTTATGGTCCTTAGCAAAATGGGAGGTTGAGATTGAGCCGTACAGGTCTATGGCAATTTTTTCGAATTGTTTGCTGGCGGTAATTTGCCCCATGTCATAGATTTGCTTTTTTGAGTTACTCTTCTGCGTTTGACAGACGAGACATTCTCTAGCTAGTGCGATAACCCTTTTGTCCATCGACTTTACATTCACGATCTCTTTCAATGTTTTAGTAAGCTTCTTTCTACCCGGGTGTCCCAGGTATTCATGCTTAGAATTTAGAATCTGGTTTTCGTCCTGTGGGGATATTATGAAGCACTCTTGAGAATCCCGTATCCTGTGTCTCCTAGATAGGTTCGGACTATCTCTTCGAAGAGTGTAGAGTTGGAACCATTAACTTCACCTCCTTGTTTTATCGTAAGGCATCTAAATAACATGTCTGCTTCAGGATTGTCCTTTCCTTTAATGTAACTAAGTTTCACGTTATACTCATCCAGTAGTATCTTCCATCTTTGGGCTCGGTTGCTGTCACAGTTTGTGATATACGTTAAATTTCTATGGTCAGTTTCGACCTTCACGACGGTCCCTAGGACTAGAGATCAAGATCGTTTAAGGGCTTTTATTATAGCCAAGAGTTCCTTTTCAGTAGTTGTATAATTAAATTCGGCATCTTGGAGATTGTTACTGTAAATTCCTACAAGTTTGTCTCCCTGATATTGGACAGCCCCTATTCCTACTCCACTGGCGTCAGTTTTAAGGGTAAATTACTAAGTTAGGTCTGAATGGTGTATAGTTAATTGTTGTAGAATCATGTTGAGTACGTGGTCAATTGACTCGTCGTCTTCGTGCGTCCAGGTAGTTCTTTGTGAGTCGGATTTCAGTTTATCTGTGATGTCAAAATTTGTGTTGCTGAGTCCTAACAAGTCCCCAAACAAATTATGTTTGCTTAAGAGTTTTATAAGATCTTTCTTCGTCGTGGGTCGTCTTATGGGGTCTCTATCCTTAAGACTAGAAAGATCTGATTTAACCCCATCCGGATTAATGATTTTTCCCAAGTAAATCACTTCATATTTTAGAAACAGGGATTTATCGAAATTTATGGAAATGCCTTCATCTAGTATATGCTCTATGATTACAATAACGGTTTTCTTGTGCGTTTGAGGATTTCGGCTGTGTATCAGGATTTCGTCTATATAATTTGATGAATGGGAACCTCTCTAGTTTCTTTATCATTGTCTGTTGAAAATCCTTGAAGCATTACATAGTCCAAAAGGCATTACAAAAGTCGTTTTCTCGATCGAGTCTTGATCCATCAAAATCGGGTAATAGCCCATGTTTAGATCCAGCTGTGATGACATAGTTGATCCTTGGAAGTTCATTAGACATTCCTGCGTATTCGGTAAAAGGTACCCATACTTTAAGGTCTTTTTATTCAGTTCACGGTAATCTACTACGAAACGGGATTTGGTGTTTTTTAGGAATTATAAAAGCTGGGGAGGCGTAAAGTGAAGCGGTTTCGCGTATTACTTTAATCTCAATCAGTTTATGAATCTCACTTTTCTTTTTTCAGGTCTCGGCAGTGGAATGGTGTATGGTCTTTTGCGTACAATGATAGGGTCTGTAACGTTGATTATGGCCGGTGTTGTATTTACACACTCTAAAATAGGGTTTCGCTTCTTTAACTTTTCGAATTTCTCCAAAAATTGTGTGTCTTTCACGTGAAATAAATTTGTTTTATTAAGTATCATCTCATCTTGATTCTTGGGACATTCTTTCTCGGCTCGTTTTTCAATTACGAATCTGCCTTCTTTAGTACTCATGACGATATTTAGTGTATTTAGGGTTTTGATACCAAGAATACCATCGTAGGGCAGGTTATCTAAAACGAAGAAATTGATGTCCAGTTCTGAGTCTTCGCCCTGCAATCGCCCAATGATTCTTGAATTTTGTATGCTGTACTCGTTGTCCATTGGCTAATATTATCTCTTCTATAGTCGGTATAAGTTTGCATTTAGGTGAAATTTTTTTCCGCACCTCAGAGATAACAAAATTCCTATTTGCTCCTGTGTCAATGAGCAGGTCAATAGAGCCTTTTTCGGCTTTAAAGCTGATACGAGGGGCAGAGATATTGAGTAGATTTGGTGCCGCAGCGGTACAGGCAGGTTTAAAATTTCGGCTATTTCCTGGTTGCCATGTAAGGCGCGACATTCGGACGAGTCGTGGAGGTTACTTTTGTGGTAGTAACAGTAAGCATTCTTAGAGTTTATTTTAGTGTTAGAATTTCCCTGGCGAGGCTGGTCTTCCGCGAGCTAAAAAAAACACTTGGTTTTCTTGAAAGTTCCCCATTCCTTTCATTATCATCTCGATCGAGTGCGTGTTTTGGCTACTCAGGAGATTTTCCTCTTTTAATGACAATGATCTTATGATGGTATCAAGTATGTCTTGGCTGGACATTTTGTCACCATAGATTTGAATGCAAAGGTCCGCACGTCTTTGTTTATCAACCACCTTTTCGATGAAGGCTTAAAAGGATGTTTGATGGTGTCTATTCAGAGAATTTAACGCTTTTCGGTAGATGTCGAAATGTCGGTACGGATATAAGATCTCGCATAGTAGATCTAACTTGGTGTCGAGGGTCTTCTTTGTACTCAGTTGATCTTAGAGGCGTGAGTCAATCAGTGTTTCTAGTATGATAAGTGCAGTGTCTGTGCT
>UCOL01005792.1:0-10829 GCA_900474335.1 Ormyrus nitidulus | reverse complement strand
GACGAGAATACATTTCGTTCTCGGGACTGTTGAAACCTTTGCCTTTAAAAGATGAAGTAACGAACAAACATTATAGCTGCCTTACGAATAAACTGAAATTTCGTAGGTAATTTGTTAAGATTGTGCGTACTACGAAATTGAACGTTTATGTCGCTTAATAATGTTTAAACAAAGCAGTGAAACGTAAAAAGTTGTTCTTGTTAAATAAATGTGATCGAGAAATGTGAATCTTTTAAATAGCGAGAATTTTTGTAATACATGTTACGCCAAATTTTTATAATCTTTACATCGTATGTTACACTGCTTTGTTTTTTCACATTTCTTGAAAAAATGAATGAATAAAAATGCAGGAGTGATAGCAAAAATAGAGAGTGAAAGTGAGATCTGTTTTATGATATAATAAAACCAATAAAAAAATAATCGATACGTTGTTGCGAAGCGAAAAGTCGATTCGATCTACGTGTACATTTTGTAATATCTCTTTCCCAATTGTAATTAATGCAAAAAATAAATGGTAGCGAGAGATTAGCGAGAATTAAGCTTAGTTTTTTAAGGCACTATAATATATTACCGAACTTGTGTACATATTTTGGATGAGTGTTCTAAATTAAAAGTATGTTTAATGCTTAAAGCTGTTGACTGATTCTTTACTTTTACCTAATTAATATAAATTTTCATTTATTTTCGTATTTAAGATTCGTTCTTTGCTAGTAAAATTTAATTTATTCTTTTATTTTTTCTATAAATATTTTTCTACACATTAATCAGTTCCGAATTAATAATTATAATTGAAATTAGAAATGCTTAAAACATTTTAAAAATTACTTCATGAAAGATAAAACCTACCAATTTTTCAACAGGTTTTTTCAGTTTTTTTTATTAAATTATTTAAACTAAAAACAGATTCTTGACTGAATTGCGCATGCGCCAATAAGTATCATACGTCACACGGTGCAGACGACGCTGTTTTGTTGCGCATTCTTCACCGAATAGTTCTTGTGTCTGCACACACGAGTCAGACGACTTGGCCGTGACTCTCCTCACCTTCGTCATTCATTAAAACGTGTAAATTTTAGTTCCTCAACGATCGAAAAACCTAACGAGACCTCCAAAATGAATAAAGTAATGAAATATATCACCAGTAAGGAAACTCGTGACTACTTTATGAGGTATACATTTTTTTACTAAATACTTTATGCATATATGTATATTGTTTTATTAAGTGCTGTCTCATTTTCAGCACGCACTTTTGGGGCCCTGCCGCAAACTGGTTGATTCCTATAGCTGCAATAGCTGACACGAAAAAAGACCCAAAGATCATCAGTGGAAAAATGACACTTGGTACTTGTCACTCTGTTTAATCTATTGTAAGACTTGTGCTTTTTATTTGGACTGACTCCAATAATTTGTTTTAGCACTGTGTTTATACTCATTATGTTTTATGAGATTTGCATGGAAAGTTCAACCTCGCAACCTGCTGCTCTTAGCTTGCCACATGACAAATGAAGGTGCACAACTTACACAAGGCTACAGATTTATAAATTACAATTACTTAGAAAAAAAAGAATAAGACTCTTAACTTACTTCAAATCATCTACAACTGCCAAAGAGTCTATGAAGAAACATTTTATGAAAGTTCAAATTGTGCAGAGAAATATTTAAAATGTTTACTAGGAGGCATTAAGAACATTAATCAATAAAGTCCTTTATCTGCACAATCAATGTACTCAGCTACATTAGTTAATTACTATCTATAGTAAAGTATTTATTAGAGCAGGAATCTAATTGTAAATAAAGACAAGGATGTGCAGGTCTATCTAGGTTAATTGCACCTTAGAACCTAGTTAATCAATTTAGGTCAGTTGGTGCAATGAAAAAAGTTGATCTTATTCCATTTTCGGAAATAAAAATTTGTTTTAAAAACAATGTGTATTTTGTATTATTTTTATTTCTTGACATTAATTTTAATTAGATAATACATAAAATTTGCCTCCAGAGCGCTCCGTACGCTCCTTGATTTTAAGGTATGCATAGGACAAAACTTAGGCAGCTATAGGCAATACAACTATATATACAATTTTAGTTTTTATTTTGAGTTACATGCCGAGGCCAGTTTAAATTTGAACTCGGTGGTAGAAGCCATTTTTCATTTTTGAAATTTTCAAGTTCACGATATCTCTTTAAAAATAATTCAATCCTTTATACTGTGACTCAAAATACAACGCGTAAATTATCAACAATTATTATTGATTCTTATATATTTATCAAGAATAATTTTAAAGAACAAATTTGAAAGCAAGCATTGCTAAGCAGAAACAAAATTTTGAAAAAGAATCGTTAAAACGAGTAGCTTTCAATGCGAATCCTCTGCAAGATCCTAAAAATATATTTATCAGTTTTTCTGATACTTTATCTACTTTCGCTAACGACACTGATATACGTGCAGGAGCAAGTACAGATGTATTTCCTCTCTCGCGACATAACGGCGACAGGCCAAAGACCCGATCGTCATTGCAGCGAAAGGTAGCAACGAGTCCCCCAACCGGCGATATTGTTTTATTTCGCTCACTTCGAGCTTTAATCATCGCCGTGCAGAGAAGAGACCAGGCCGCAAGAAAAGGAAAGTTCAAGGGAAAGAAGGAAAAAAATGGTTTTTTCCACGACGCAGAAGGAGGACGTCGTCGACGGACCCAGTTACCTCGAGAACGGACACGCCGCCGTCGATGTCTGTAGCGGTGAGTTTTCAGTTTGCTAGGGGTTACGTTGGGTGATGAGGGAAGCTTTCGATGTGAGTTGAGATAAAATTGAGCTTTTCGTTTGTTAGAGAGATTTTGAGGAATCTATTGGGTTAATATTGATGATGAGGTAAGGCGTTTTTGGTGCCGCTTAAAGTAAAACTAAAACATTGGCGATAATCTCTTCTTAGATAGTAAAATAATAAAAATACTTAATAGTCTTAATAAAAAAATGTAACGTTTATTGCTTTTCAATTTTAATTCAATTTCAGTTATAGTCAATTGTATTGTATGAAAGATAAACAAATTTAATTGATATTACAAGAGACTATCATTTTAGAAAATTGTAAATACCAATACCCAAATTAATTAATTACAAGAAACTAAAATTAAAAAATTTATATTCACCTTAAGTTTTATCTTCATAAATTTTGGAAAGATTTTTTAATTCACTTTAAAAAGTGCATATTGTCTTACTTTAGAATTCTATAAGATAATAAATGCATTTGATTTACTTTGCAAAACATGAATGGAAATTAGTTATTAATATTACAAAATATATTTAAATATTTTGTCTAACATTTTCATTGTCACTTAAGTAAGTATGAAATAATTTATATAATTATTACAAATTATTTTGTTAACAATGTTTTCTATAAATTTTAAAGTCCAGCTTTGTTCAGTTGAATGAATGTATTGACTCTAATTTTTAAATTTACTTAATTACGACTATTGTCGTTGTATAACATTTAAATCTATAATTAAAATATTTTAGTCACGTTTATATCTACACGTATATGACCGCATTGCATATTTTTCGGGCATTATCTTCAAAGCATGAGCGGGTGCTATTTATATTTAAATATACACTAAGAATTTAACTTTGTTACAACACAAAATGAATTATTGGGTTACAAATAATACAGAACTTTTTGGATATCTTCTTTATTTGAAGGCAAATATTAACATTGTATAAATAATATAAAATGTAAAAAACTACAATCGTTAAAATGTATCTTTTTAAAATGGACGGAATAAATGTGTTCTCGTTAAAAATAATAACTATTTTAATGTAATACTAAATCAGGCACATCTATAATTGTACACTGAATGATTATTATGTCAATTATTTTTCCATTGATCACTATTTTAGAAACTAAAATTTGTGCCTAAAATTTGTGTACCAATTACTTTTTAGCAATTTGATCGTTTTAAAAAATATATTAAAAGCTGATTTGATAATTCAATAAAATTATCGTGAATTAGTATTTTGGAATGAAGGCACTGACATACTAAGGCAATATCTATACAGCAAAACAGTTTCTTACCTTGAGGCACATTATGGTAATTTTTTTTAAAGTTAGCAATTACGTTAATAGATATTCCATCATTAAATATCTGTAAAAGTATCTCTTAGTAAGGCAGTCTGAGAAATTAGCATCTAAAAATCTAAATAGATAAGCTTCAAAATTTTGTTTCTTGGACATATAATCCAATTCAACTTCGAGATCCAATATAAAATTTGTTTGAGATTCAATTTAACATACACACGTATAAAAATCTACATTAATAATGTATAATTATCATGGACGGACGCAATAAGCCTAAGGCTTTTATCTTAAAACATCTAATATGTAACTATAAAAATCTATCCAACGGACGGATGGTCAAGTCAACGTTTTTTAAACGTAACTTTAAATATCAGGTAAAAATTGTACTCGATTTCAATTGAGTGACGATTTTGCAAATTTTTTTTTGCGCACTATCTCCGATTGAAGGGGAAGAATACCGCTATGGTCAACAGAAGCAGAACCCAGCTAAATTGCATTGAAGCAGCACCCGCCAAACGGCATTTGGAAATTTCGTACCTGAAAGCGAATTTTATTAACTATTATTTCTTTATTTCAAAACTGATTAGATTAGATTTAAGTTTTAATATTGTTTTCGCAGAATTCATTTTTTATGATTAAAAATGACTAAATAAATAACCATTAATAACGTCGAAAAGAAACACTTTTTACGACGACTAATTTTTTATATTTATTGACAATTGTCAATAATAACTTTCTTAAATGTGTACAAAAAGTCGGATTTTTCGTAAAACAATGTTTTTTATTTTTTTTTTAAATATTACTGTTTCAAATGCTCTAAAATCTCTTCTATTATTTAAAAAGACTGTTTTAATTATTTTTTTAAAGTTAAAACTACATTCATTTGGTAACAATAGAGTTAAGCAAGATGATAAATATTATTGCGACTGTCTATCTAATAGGTACAAAACTACGACTTAAAGAATAGAATCTAGATTCTTTAAATATTCTTCACGGGATGCTCCCCTGCGATTCAAAAATTAAATCCCCCGTCCCCTCAGGTGACCTCGAATATGTAGGAAGGGTAAAATCTGTCGCGCAGATTTTAAAAGTATTTGATCTCCAACATTTAAAACACTATAGCAGTTGAATTGCTGTTTGAAAAATGAAATAGTTACATAAATAAAATACATAAAATAAAAATAAAATTCATTGCCTGAATTTATTTTAATTAAAAATTGATAATTCGTTATTTCTAATAAATATTTTAGTTATATTATTTATTAGTAGATAAAGAAATAAAGGAATACCCATGTTTTTTTTTCCAAAAAAGAGAAAAAAAAACATTTTTTGAAAGTTTTATATATATACTTATAAATTTTTGAACTTATCTAATATTATTAGTCTTAAATAATTTTGTAGACTTTAATTTTTTTTTTCTAAAAATTATTTGAAAGCTTGTTTTAGAAAGGAAGTGAGAATAATTTTTTTAAATAATTTACCTAGTCTCCTTATCCTCGATGACATTGTTGAACTCCGCCTCGACAAGTTGCCCATCGTAGTACGTTATAAGATCCTCAAGCGGATATTCGTAACCCTGCTTGCATTCGCACTTGTAGCCGCCAGTGTCGAATCCACGTCCTAATATCGGTACGCACTGTCGGAAAGAGCAGAAAGAAGAAAGGAGAAAAGAGTAACGATTAATGCCATCGCTGAAAGTCTCCATTATGTTTCCCGCGCCTCTGCCTGCCATTAATTACGGCGCGTCGTGTCCTCTATCTCACTTTGACGAGGCCTCGCGCACGCTCACAATTAGAGCGGCGGCAGAGAGCGAGAGAGGCAGAGAGGAGAGTTAGAAGACGAGGCAATGGTGCATACCACCCGAGAATGAAAAGGAAAAAATAATAAAAAACAGTGGAAGAGAGAATACTCACGTATGAGGATTTTTTGTCGCACTTGTGCGTCCCCTTAAACGCGTTGGGAACATTGAATTTATCGTCACACTGGTTGATATCCAGCTGTAGCAAGTCCATGGTCACAGTTACGACACCCCTGTAAGTGTCTTAATGTTAAATATGATCTTCCTTTAACCTCCCTCCTTTTGATCATCGCGGCGAAGCCGAGAGAGAGCGAGACAGGAGGTGAGTTCGGAGAGAACAGGTTCCTCGCTCCAACTATCTCACACTCGACTCTCGTGCATTGCACACACGTATACTCACTTGAATTCCAGTTTGTCTTTGAGGCTGTCCCAGCCGAAAAAGGGGGATGCATAGGTAATTAACCATTTCTTCACTTTGCCGTTACAATCGAAGTACGGAGCGGTCCAGTAGCCGTGGTTCAGGTTTGCGGCCCTACGACAGACAACGCACAGAAGAGATACAGAATGGAGAAGAGAAGAAGAGGAGGAGACGGACGACCCGCCCCATCCGCAAGCGCATTAAAATAAATTACACGTAGAGCGCGCAGATAACCCCCCGCGAAGAGCATATCCCTCTCCTTCTCTCTCTCTCTGTTTTTCTTTCTCTGTCTGGCTCACTCGCTACTACTCCCTTTATCGCTTTTTTTCTGCTCTCGTCGTTGACGCCTCTGCGGCGAGGCTTCCTCTATTCGCAGAGAGTTATGTGGGAAAGTTCAAGCGCGGCATTGAACAGAAATCTGCGCAGAGAAGGGAGAGCGAAAGAGACACGAGAGACGAGAGAGAGCGAGCTTGGATGTTTTTATTTCGGGCCAAAAATTTATTAAAGAGCCGTAAACATGACGAGAGAAGAGAGAAGGTTCCGAGAGGGCTGAGCTTTACCTGTAGTAGGTTGGGTAGTGCTCGTATTTTTTTAAGGATTCGCCGGTCTCGTTGTACCGCACCATCATTTTTAGGAAGTATTTCTCGAGATCTTCGTGATTCGCTGCCCAACGGTTCTTTAGCAGTTGGAACCATTCGTTCTTTATGTAGATTTCCTCTGTAATATTAATGATGATTAGTCGAATTTAGGATAAACACTTTAAAAACTTTCGGCAAGTTACTCATTATTCACGTAATACTGCAATTATTTAAATGGCATGGTAATGCTTTTACAAAAGAGCAGTTAATTAATTGATCATTTGGCCCATTAAACTTTTTTCAAATGATCTTAATTAACTCTTTAAAAAATGTATGTTACTAAAATAAAATTAATTCTGCTCACCTGTGCTGTTGAGCCTAGCCAAATCTTCGACCTTCAACTTAAGAGCGTTTAAAGTTTCTTTGTACGCATAGGGTGCGAAGTAGGTACGATTCGTAAACTTGTTGCGATCCCAATAGATACCAGCCGACCAGATCCTCGAGTTACCGAACAATAGAGCGACTACCTCCGCAATCATTTGATCCTCGTTCAGTGGCTTGTCGGCTATACGCTTTCCTGAGTAGACTTCCTCTGGATCGGAAATTTGCAAAAACGAGCTTATAAAGTTGGCTAGTCGGGCTGCCATTTTCGCCTCGTTTTCGTAAAATTCGTCAACGCCGAAACCTATGTCGCCTGGGAGTGTCAATTCCTCTTGAGTGTACCTGCATAAAATCAAAGATATTTATAATAGATTTCAATTTAAACAGTATTAAACTATTAACAAACGTATTTATGGATAATATTAAAATATTATTACGTACTTATGGCAATTCCTTGGACGAACGCTGTTGATAAACGCTATTACTTCTTGAATATTCATTTTATCATCATGTAGAGATTCATGTCCTTTCGAATAATTCCTGTATTCGAAGTATTGTTCTAAAATCTTTTCCCTTGTATAATTCGGTGCCCTTGAGAACTCTGCCGGTCTCTTTTGTATCCCTGAAGCAATAAAGAAGATTTAACATTTTTGAAAGTTAAATACGAATTAGATAGGAAAAGAAAGCATATATTTACAGCCTATCTTGGCACAATCGAAGCCATTGTAATATTGTTCCGGTGATGCTCGCTCGATGATTTCACCGAGATAGGGGCGTCTCACTACATACGGCAATCGCCATCCCGGCTTACATCTACACATGTAGCCACCTCGTCTGAATCCCCATCCATGAAGTGGTTCGCACTAAAAATAAATAAATTTTCAAAGATTTATTTCATTATGTTGTGACATTTTATGTATTGAATCATATTTCTTTTTAATTTAATCTATTTAAAATTGGAATTTTTTTGCTTAGCTTTATTTAAACCCTTCCATTTTATAAATTAATAAATATTAATTTACCTCCGTCGTTTCCATTTTACATCTTGCTGTGTTTGCAAATCTATTCGGTCCTCTGTTTCCTTCTCCTCTTGGGCATTGATTAATGTCTATCCTATCAAAGTCCATTTCAACAACTGAAACTGCTGTATATCTGAAATTTAAGTATTATTTATTACAAATTTATTTTTATTGTTGTAATAAATTTAGTAACCTAAATTTTTTCGTTTTATTATTTAATTTAATCAAAATTTTATATATTAGATTTATCTATATTGTAAAGGCGATTCAATTAACATAATATAAAATAAAAAGCACAATTTCAGTTACGATTGGCGAGAGTCTGGATGCATTTTGCAGGGATAGTGTAAAAAGTGTAGATTTTTGAAATTTGACTACAGGCCCTCCTTAATCCTTTAAGTGCTTTAATCCTATCGTCCCGTAGGATTTCACACGTGTGAGCAGCATGAAAGGACATTCCTGTTTGACCAGTATAGATAGGGCACACCCTCTTGGAGGGTCTCAAAGGGATCCGAATAAATTATAATAATAATGAGCGTATAATCGTCCCTTGAATCTATCTGTGCATTCTACGTACAATGCAATTTTGAAAAAATAT
This sequence comes from Ormyrus nitidulus, assembly GCA_900474335.1. NCBI lineage: Eukaryota > Metazoa > Arthropoda > Insecta > Hymenoptera > Ormyridae > Ormyrus > Ormyrus nitidulus. Next base: position 1,971 of record UCOL01005792.1, on the reverse strand, counting down.
TGAGAGCAGTTGCAGTTGCATCTTAGCATCAATGCTTTCCCCGTGGAAAAATCTTACCTTGGGATTTCAATGTGTCTGAACCCTGTGTAACGGGGATACAAGTCTACAATTGGAACAACTGCTGCGAAAAGCCAACGGTTTGAGCGTCCACAATCAAAGTAGGGTCTTATCCATTTTACTGGCCCACCCTCCTCGTGAGCACCTGAAATTCAAGTTTATTTTAAAATTCTAGTTCTTCAAATTTTTAAATGCATTTAAAATTGTCTTCACAATGTACCTCGAGGTCCATGGAACGTATGAGTAATGTTTGTATTATTTGCATATCTTATTTCCACTTGATACGTTATTTTAGTGTCATGTCTAGTAGGATCATCCGGTAGCCATTTCTTGTACCTGAAAAATTGAAAACCGTTAAAACCAGTTTAATGCACATGGGAAAATTCAATTGAATAAAAGCAGACAAGGATCAAATTCCTTGCTTTAAATTCAAGAAAAATCAAAATTTAACTGCTTATTCATTGAAGCTGCCGTTACATTAAGCAAATATATTTATGATTTATTGAATGAAGTATAAATCAACATAATACTTAAAACAGCATTTTTACTTACCATTCATTTATCCTATAGTAATCTGTAGTATAATCTTTACTTAGTTGACTGGCAGGAAAAGCACCTAAATCCTCTATAGTAAAAGTATTTCTAGTAGAAATTCTTTCTAAATGCACAGGATCATTGAAGTCATCAGCTCTAAAAGTCCTAGGTGCAAATCTCGGCATGGTTTTATTGAAGAAGCCTCTGTACGATGAAGAGAAGGACATATTTGGTGCAAAGTAGATAGCCGAAGCATTAATGTATGGATTGGCAGACACATCAGCCACAGTCGACAAGAAGTAGTACATCATTCCAGGATCATAAGTATCATTGATCGGAGGCTTGTAGTTCCTCGACTGCAGTATGTAGCTCCAGTAGAAACTCCTGGTGAGGGCCATGTTGTGCAGGTGCAGAAGGGCAGTCCTGTTGGGGAAAATCGGATTGATATTGATCTCCTTGATGTCGGGCAGGTGGGAAACACTGTCGGGCGGCAGGTAGAGATCGTCCAGGTGCTGGATCTGACAATTATCCTGGTTGACTTTGTCCATTTTGTGTCTGATCTCGTCGAAGGGATCTCGCGCCCGCCAATCAAGCGGGACATCCTCGCCGAAGGTCTCGTAGTAGTCCTTCTTGTCATTCTGTCCGCCGACTACGCCCAACAGGTAGCAGGCGACGAGCGCAGTCGCGATTAGCCGCGTCTTGCCCATTTTCGCTCTTCTCCTTCCGGGGTCCTCCTCTGAACCTTTGAACTTTTTCACCTTTTCAAATGAAAAACAAACTCAGCGGGTCCGCATTGTCGAGACTCGAGAGGCAACACGCCCAAGAAAGCAACGCTCTGCTAACGCGCGGGTTTGAGTAAGCGAGAGTGAGTAAGCGAGAGTGGGAGAGAGAGAAACAAACACGCCCATGCCGCGGAATGTTAGGCTGACTTCACAGCGCCGACGTGGACGCGACCACGCGACAAGTGTAACGGCTCAATGGGAAATCTTCTTTGTTACATGGGAAATAATCGCGCCGCTTCTGTGGCTGCTCCCGTTTTCAGAGAGTATTTCCTGCCTGATTAATTGGACGTGAGATTTGGATTAAATCAGCGGATTTTAGAACTTGAATTGTTTTAAGGCCTACAATGATTAAGTGGAAGAATTTGGTCAGTGGTTTAGTTTTTCTAATTGCGCTCGATTAGGTAAAATCGGTACGTGAATCATTACTTTAGTTTTGGAGGATGACTCACGATTTTTTAAATGTTTTCAAACGTGACTGAAAGTTTTCCTTAAGGTAGTTGTATACCAAGATATAGAAGTTTAAAAAAAAAATTCTTAGCAGACTTAACAATCATTTGATTACGTAAGTAATGATATATGTTATAAAGTTAACTTTTAT
>UCOL01005791.1:0-10830 GCA_900474335.1 Ormyrus nitidulus | reverse complement strand
CACACACACACACACACACACACAGTGGAGAGCCTGAAACTCCCATGTGGCGCGTCCTCGGGTGGCGGATAGAGGTGTCTCGGAGCATCGCGCGCGAGAGGCGTGTTGTGCAGCCCTCGAGCGCGCGTGATCCGACTTTTCTCCTGCATTACGTGGCCGCAACACGCATGTCGCGTGCTCTTTCTTTCTCCCCGAGACTTACGAAGGTATCGGCTTCATTAACAAAGGCCTGACTGGCTCGGTCTGGCATGCTATCATACACGTGTGTACACATTCGCTTTCCTTTCTTCCGAGGGGCCCTTTCTTCTCTCTCTCTCTCTCTCTCTCTCTCGCGCGCGCGCGCGCGAGCGCGTGGATTTGCCTGAAGCCCCTTTAGGCACTTCTCTAACTGCTCCCCGTCAGAATATGCCTTGGAATGACTTACCCGCCGTTCGAGTTCTAAAAATTTATGCTTGTTGCGGTTGGCCGGGTACGTTGGTGCGTGCGAGGAATATACTTCTTGGCGCGAGAAGAGAGAAATAAAACCGCTGTTTGAGCGGTGCCTGCGGAATAATTGCAGTATTTTTTTAATGTCGCTGTGCAAACATTTTGAATCAAAGTTTTTATTGGTTTACATTTCAATGCTAATTAAAACATTTTTTTAGATTTAGATAAGTTAAATACATGGTTAATTTATGATTAAAGGAAATTTATTTTGTAAAATTAAATAAAGTCACTTTATGAAAATTATTAAATTTCTTTATTTTCGTTTGATAAAAATTGCCTTTATTCTTATTTTGATTTCATTGTCTAAAAGATGAGTTTTTTTTCATAGCTTTGGATACATTTTGGTAAGTAAATTTTTTATGAAACCATACTTTTGGGCGAAGTTTTATTTTTCAAAAATATAATAATACAAGAAAAAAACAGATTTCAGCAGAGACCAGAAAATGAGTCAAAACATTTTCAAATTTTAAATACGTAGAAATTGACAAAATGCAAATAAGCAGAATATTTTATACCATAAATACAATTCTGTCAATACACATATGTTAATTTAAACGTATCCTGTGTATAATACTCCACAGATCATGAACTATTTCAGAAATATTTTATGCTGAGAAGGACATATAACCTATACTACCACATTCATGGGAGAAATGTACTCATTTAAAAATGCAAGAAAAAAGAGTTAAGTTTTTGCTTAAAGTTGTTAAATTGAATCTTTTAATTTATATAACTGAATACTTACAGGTAAAATATAAGCTTTATGAAATCCCAAAATTTTATTAATTATAATTGCAAATTTGATTAATAAACCTTATTCAGTTTTTAACATTTCAAAGAATCACTTGGTCAAGTATGTATACTTCAGGTCTACTTAATCTTAAAATTATGTTTGCTAAATTAATTCGGAAATTTAAAATTTTTTTAAATTAGCAAATTATCTCAACAGCTGAGAGTGCTTTTTCTGCCTACATTAATGCAATGAACTAGCACTTAATACTGTTTCGCTTCTTTCTAGTTTATAATATTTGCTTATTAATATTAATCAGTCTATTTTACATCTTCCTTCCACATTACGGATTTGGTACGGAATCCGGAAACGATTGCATTTTTTTCAGCGGAACAATAACTTCCCGCATAAATAGCGACGAACTCAATTAAACAAAAGATGCAGAGAACTTCAGGCCAGGCAGGAGTAAAGTTTCTCGTCGCGGCTCGTTGAATGAAATTACAGTTTTTTGTCAAACCGATTCGGTGTCGCTCCTTTTGCGGCTCACGTGGCGAGAACCATTATTATCCCGTCCGATGCATAATTACCATTGTAAATGTCGCGTGATACACAAAAGCTGTTATTCCTTTGACGCTTTGACTTTCCTGCCGAGGCGCACAAAGGGCTTGTGCCTTTCAATGCGCATCGCGGGTTTTCAAATTCAGGGAAGAAAAGATAAATTTACGCGTTTTCGAGCGTACTTATGCTGTGGATTTTGTACGTAATACTGTTGCAGTTAAGAAAAGTCTTTTTTTAAATGCTGGCAGTCAGTGGCAAATTGGAAACAAACTGTTAATTTTAAATGATATGAGAAAATTTGATATTATTAAGTACTTGTACAAATTATACTATTACAGAAGCAGATTTGTAAAAATATTTTAAAAATTATTTTTAATATTACCACTTTTTATTTTAAAAACATATTAAATGTATTTTCTTCGAATTTAGAGGAAAAGCAAAAAGTTTGTGAAGCCATTGACAGTTGATTCCGTATATAACTTAAAAAAAAAGTGACCTCGTATATAAAGTTATCTAAGCTACTAAATTACTACTAACATCTGCATATAAAGATCATATTTACTATAAATTATTCATGCAATGCAATAAATATTACGTTTCCAAGAGTAGGTCACAATTATAAATTCATGCATTCTCAGAAAATACTAATGTGCAACCTTATAAAAATCACAGTTTAAGGTAATTTATAACTTTTCAATGACTTTAAAGAGTAAAGATTTCGGTATTTATTAGAAGAGTACATAAAAAAAATGTAAAAGGATTTTCAAATTTCTCAAAATGTTAAAGCGGTTTCTTAATCTGTAAAAGTGAATGTAAAGAAGTAAAGTGGAATATTAAGTGCAACAAGCTAATTGTTTTATTAGATGTAGTAAAACAACATTCATTATAATCTATCGCGTGTGGCTAGATACCTTTTAGGTAATAGAACCTTAAAAAAACAGGTTTCTTCAACAAGTACCAGTTCTCATTTTTGTCAGAGAGCAAATACTTGCCCACGACGATGCAATACGATAAGGTCCACAAGCGCGTGGATTAAATTCCGTTTTTTCTCTCTTTTTTTTCTCCTTTTTGAAATGCTCGTATTACAAGTCTCGGCTTATGTATACAGCCTCTTTAGGCGATCCGTTGATTGATTACGTCGCGGTTAAAAAATGCCTTATGACCACTTCTGAAAGTCGATAATTTATCGAATTATTGACGGGAATTATTTCATTATCGCTCAGTTACCGTGAAGTGACTCAATTACAGAAAATGCGAAAATAACCTTTCATTTACCAAAGGCAAACTCTTTTTGATATGAATGCACTGATGAGCTGTGATGGTGACTCACTCAATAATGGACAGTTAACTCAGTTCGTAATGACCAAACGGTCGATTAACGTATTATACCAAGTTTCTAATATTTTAGAATCTTAAATATTTGAACTTTCATTTTATTTAAGTGAGAAATTCAAAATACCTTCTTATGATAGTTTCATATTTATATTATATTTGATTTTTTATTGAGCGGTATCAAGGAGAACTTAGATTCAATTTCACGATATTTAATACTTAAAATTTTGACTTTGCTTACCGCTACGTTCAGAATAAACAACTAACAGTCAAATCGTTGGATAGGCGTAGCGTTAATAAACTATATGCGTATATCCGATTTCCTAAGTTTTTGGCCAACACTGCTTTGCTGATGTCTTCGGGATGCGGGAACCACGGCGGAAGAAAATAATTAAATAATTCGACGATTTTTGATCTGATACTTTCGTTATAATAAAATCCAAAGTTTACAATACCTTACAACGATTTTCCTTCTAAATGGCCTCAAAACGGACTACCCCGTGGAGCTTCTCCTGGGTCTTTTTATAGCCGAATTTCTCTATAAAGTATATATGCATTTTCCAAATATGCCTATGATCTCCGTGTTTTCCTAGCGCCGCGACTCTTTGGCCCCTTATCGCAGCGGAAGCAAGTGGTTATTCTCCGCATCTGTGTTGTAAAGCGTATCTCCGCTCTGCATCTGTGTAAAAAGCATGTAGAAAAAAAGTGTAAGAGTCGTTTTTTCGGGATTTCGTTCGTCAGATTTTCGTTCATCTCTGACCGGATGCCTCCATATAATAAAGTGCGTCCAGAAAAAACAGAAAGTGGCTTCTTTTCGCTCCGATTTTTGTTGAGCTGTAACTGGAGTTTCCATTTGAAATGCATGTAAACACTGTTTTCTTTTCATCTTCTAGTGGTTTAAAAGTTGTATAACTTGCTTTATAATCCATATTTTGTTTAAAGGATGATTTTTTGTAAATCGAATTCTCTCTTTCTCTCTTTACATACATTTTTCGGATATTTATTTTATTAATTCACTATTGTATAATATTGTATATTATATTAATTGTTTATTATCACATTGTATTCATTATTTATTATATATTATATATTATATTGCGTTTATTATTTTTCTGTCATTTTACTTATTTTTTTGTTATTGCCTTAAATGAACGCTCATCATACGTTCATTAAATTACATAATGAATAACCTACGGAATGAATTCTAGGTTGATTAATGCTCATTTAACAAAGCTAAATTTCTTGTATTTTATGTTATTTAGGATTCGCAATTTTTTGATGTAATAAATATTGAACCACAAAAATATACATAAATCATAAGAAGATATTATTAATATATTATTTAATTTTATAGGCGATCTAATACGAGGGACACATTTATGTGTGTGAACTCCTCTTAAATTACCTAATTATTTATTCTTGCATACATAGTTTGAAATCGATTGTTATAACTTCTCTTTGATTGTTTTCTTTTTTTATAAAGTTCATGGGTTAATAGTAAATGGGTTACTTAATAATTTTCTATCTTTTCCTTGAATATTAAAATTTTAATATAACTTTAACTTCATTTATCTTACAAAAGCACTAATTGAAATACAATATTTTAATAATGACAATAATTCCCATCCGAGAGTCCGTAATTTAAGAAAATAAAATATTCCCTGCTTTCCTTTCAGCAGATAAATAAACTGAATCAACTTAATTAGAAAAAAATGGACGACGAATTTGAACTCGTTAACAACAGCCTCTGAATGAAGAACAAGCAGCCATGAAATATCACGCATTTCAAAAGGACGCCCTCTCAATTTAAAGAATACTCGACATCGCCATGCGCACAAAACCGAGCTCGCGTCTGCCTCGCATTCGCGCATACGTCCCCCCCATTTATTAAAGCGGCGGCCAGAGCAGGGAGCGAGGGAAAAAACACACTTAGCGGAACACCCCCGAAGTCGAGCCTCCTCACTCGAGGCGCGCGCGTGCCTTTATTGACGGCTCGCGCGCCCGCGCCCCGATAGCACGCATCAACGGTTCAACGAGTCGGGGAGCGAGTGTAAAGAGAGGTTGCAACTGTGCGAACGCTAAAGAGCTCCAGATGGAAGCGTTACCTGCACCGGTGTGTGCCGTTACGTTCAGGTTCTCTCTCTCTCTCCTGACTCGCCTTTTTATTCCCGTCGTGTTACTCTAGACTCGCTTCGCTCGGTGTCATTTTGCTGCCCGGGAAGACGGGAATTTCGACGCTCGCGTGTCCACTGTAACTAGTTTTCATTTAATCCCGCTTTTCGGAATTAGTTCTCACTGTTTTTTGCCGGCTTGCGTAAATTGTTTTTCGGCGAGGTGAATTATCGAGGAATTATCGTCAGCCCGAAAAAGAAGTGAAGGAGAGCGATGAAGAAGGGAGCTAATTGGTCTATTTATTTTGCTTAAAAGGGCAAACGTCGCGCACTCTTTGTCACGGAGTCGGCGAAGAGTAAACTGTCTTTTTTTCGGAAAAGTCTGGGTCGAACTCGTTCAATATATTTTCTTAGCCAATGTAGATTTTTTGCGATTTAATCAATGAAGAACCTTACAAAGATCCGAGTCCTTGGTTCAGGTTAAGACAATGTAATATAAATTTATTTTTGTAAGAAAACTGTTCTCTGTGCTAAATAAAAAGTGTTAACCTGTGTTAAGCGATTTTTCGCCCACGTCATCTCGCGTAGTTAAAAAATTAGCAGTCCTTTTCTTCACTTTCTTTGACAAATAGTTCTTTTCTTGGTCTATAAGAAGCTGACAGCATTCATTGAGCTCTTCATCATAAAAAGGGAGAAAGCAAGTTCAGCTAAAAGGCTGTTTAACGTCGTTAACTTGCCGACTACTTGTTCAACGAATAAGAAAGGAAAAGGATAGAAGACATTAAAGTGGACGCTATAAAATTTTCTTAGTGTCATGAAGAATAATTGTATCTCTCGCTGCTGTTTGCTATATATTTTATCATTCCACTGATTCGGCATTAATTTTTTAAGGTTGTTAAAATAAAATAAAGCTTAAAAAATTCTTAAATTTAAAGACTTGAGAATAGAGCTAACAAAGCTTCTTAGACTCTAAAGATTGGAAATAAGTAAAGAGCTTTTTAGGACAACTTTAGTTTCAAGTATAATTAATAAACTTTATAACGCCAGATTAAGTACCTTCTAATCTCGAATATTCTTTCATAAAATTCTATAAACTCCATGTTACGAGCATCCTGAATCGAAACAATGAAACTTTAACGCATTTGAAGCTTCCCTTTTCCTCACAATTTCCAGCGACGATTATTCTAATAAATAAACTGGGTGTGCCCTCGCGACACATTGTCCCTTGAAAAAAATTCCTTCGCTCAATTGCATAATGCACATCGTTCGCCGCCGGGCCTCGTTTCGCACGCAAGTGCGCGCATTATAAAAACAAATAGCGCCCGCTTTCGCGTCGCGGGCAAGAGCCGCGGTGCGGAAGAAAAAGCTCGTTTTCCGGCGCGCGCCGCTAAATAAAGCGGCTCGAGCTGCCAAATTTATGCGAGAGCTCGAAAGGCGCTTCGAGTCTATACCCGTAATTTGCACCTGAGAGTCTCTCTCTCGCGTAATTTCAAGCGGGATGATTTGTGTGCGCAATGGGAGGGACGAGGCTAGAACCGGTTTCGCGCGGGGGCCTTTTCATTATCTGGACCGCGCAACTCAAGCCTTTGTAAGAGTTATTATCTCGCATTCGTCGCGATTCCACGAGTTTGAACACTTGCGAGTGACGAGGTGTTCTGGGCCTCCCTTTTCTCGAGTTTCATCTCTGAGGTGAGGCCGCGAAAGCTGGCCCAAGGTGTAAACAGGCAAACACTTGAAAATTTTTTACGTTGAATTCCTTTTCAGACTTTATCAGAATCAAGTAATGTTTGATAATATACGGAGAAAAGCGTTTAGGAAACATTACTTGTACTCGTTAGTAACTCGAGAAAATTATACAATATTTGCTGTAGGTTTAATATCTTCTACTCAACTTTATAGCAAAAATTGTCAAGTTTCATAAAAATATTAAGTATAATTGCGATACAATTTTTGTTATTAGATTTAAATGTTTACAGAGTCAGTAATCAAATTACATTACTATACGTTTATCTATAAATCAAAGAAGTTTAACTCGATACTAAGCCCTAAAGTTAAGAGTCTACAAAAAATCCTGCAAATGGAATATTGTACTTTGATTTACATATAGTGTAAAGCCCAGTATGAGTTCTGTACGTGTAAAAAATACGTCATTTTTATGTATTCAGAGATAATTAATAACTTTATTTATAAATCTCTTGAAAAGATAAATACACTGAGAAAAAAATTTCTTGAAATCAAAGAAAGCTTCATTGCGGGCAATCGGTTAAATATTTTTTCCATTCAAAGAAAACATTCTTTAATTCAAAGAAACCTCTTTTTAATGGAAAGAAATTTTCTTTGTTTAAATAAAATTTCCCTTTTTTTTTAAAGAAACTTTCTTCCCATTAAAAAGGGGTTTGTTTAAATTAAATAATGTTTTCTTTGAATCAAAAAAATATTTAACTGATTGTCCGCAATGAAGCTTTCTTTGATTTATATATTTTTTAAATTCAAGCAACATTAGCAAAAAGTATATCTAAGTTTTTGCAATTAATAAATATTTATAATACATCATTCAGCATCGTGCTTGGTCTTCATATTTTTTGCATATATATATATATATGTTATAAACAAGAGACTAATTTATCTTTTCAACTAGCGTTGATTCCCTTTTTCATAAAAAGTATTGTAGAAATAAATTGACAATTGTAAAGCGTAATAATAAGAATCAATATGAAGACTTGCACAAAGAGATTATAATAATATAATAATACAGAATATAGTATAATATTAAAGAACATAGAAATAATACAGCAGGGTTCAATTAATGAATTATTAATGCTGCAATAAAAATGATTGGAAATTCTAGGGAATGTAGAGCATTATATACCAAAATATTAATTTATCTTTTAGGTTCTAAAAATTTAGTAGTTTTTGCATAATTGCAACTTTAGTAAAATTTTGTGAAAAAAGATATTTCAATTTGCAAAAAAAAACAGTAAATTTAGCAATAAAATTAGCAATAATTTATCCGAAATACGTACATTAATAAATAATACTGTAATATCCGAAAAATACTTCATAATGTATCTGCCTGCTTTGGAACTGAAGAAGAATGAAAAAAGGTCTGATTTTATTTCTAATACGTTGGCAAAGCCTTCGATCACATTCAAAGTAAACACTTCGAAAACGGAATTGAATCCAGAAGTTGCCTTTTCAGGCGCGATTCGATTTATCAGGCAGGCTGCGCCTCGCGAAAAGTCTTTATTACTCTTCGGAAGAGTGAGGCTCATAGTTCTTTTCGGCGCGGAAAAGCGCATGAGCGCCACGCGCACGATATTGAGTCACGTGCCCGTCGTGGCTCCTCGTCGTTCGCCAGATACGTTTTATCCGCGGCCTTTAAAATCTCTGTTCTCTCTTCCGCGCTCGCTAAAGGATTTTATCGTTATGTGTGCGGTTATTTATCACCAAGCTTGCGAGCAGCCGTATGTACGTAAAATTGATTTGTGGAAACGGGTTTTACGCTACAGTTTCGAGTAAGTAAAATGTTGCGAATCCAGTTTACGAGATTCTTCGTACGGTGTAATCGGCCTTTTAAACTGCGCGTTTACGTAAATGCAATATTTCCCCATAAAATTCGACTTTAAAATTAATCATTAAGGGCTTCGGACTTCTTCGCGCCAGATATTGAACTGATAGAGAAGGAGGAATCACCACGCTTATTTTTGATGTCTTGGTAATATTTGTGCGAAGCACATTATTAGAATGCGCAATAATCTGAATTTTTATGCTTCTTCCTAACATTTTTTATAGTTAATTGTTTTGTTCCAGTTACAATGTTTTCTTTTGTTCTAAGAAGCGTGTTTTAGTATTTATTTTTACTTTCTGTTTCATTTTACAGACATAAATAAAAATTTATATTTTGTATCATTTTAAAAACCTGCAATGCAGACAATATCGTTTGCACAAAAATAAATTTAATTTTTAAATAAGTGACATAATTACTCTTTTCCATAAAAAACACTTCTCAACAGAATAATATTTTATGCATTGTATGATCTTTAGTATTAAGTAACGGCAAGTTATAAAATAGTATCTTGAGTATAATTGTAAGGCACTAAATGTTTTAGTTTCTTGCAACTCAGTAACCTCTAGCAAGATAATAGATCTACTCGTCTGAGCAACATAACTGAACAACCTAATAAGAAAACAAGGTGAAGAATTTAGCGTGCTTTTTTATCTCCAACCTTACCGCTAAAGGAGAATTACCGTAACTTTATCCTACGTAGCATAGTGAACTTGGTTTGAGTCTACAAGCAATTAACCTATTTCGCGTAATCAGAGATTTTTCTTGGTACAAATACATTTAATAAAATAGTTATTACAATTATATTTAAAGTTTTTACTTATAATATTTCGCGTGAAAATAATTTATTTAGTAAATGTGGACGCATGTAATTGCTGTATACTATGTATATATAAGCGTATTAATGAGTGTGCACATACATAACTTGCATACTTGTGCACTCATATGCAAAGACTTATTTTACGTCTCTAGTACTTTAACGAAGAAAAGTCTCGGAAACACTTGTTATGATCCTTCCTTGATAGAAGAAGTAAAATGCTGATACTGAAGATGACTATCCAATTGCCGGTTCGGAAAGCAGAACCGACAGAGCGCTCGGCCGAGCCTGTGCTGACCTCTAAGGTGACCGAGCGCTCCGTCGCTTCTGCTTTTCGAGCCGTCAATTTCTTAACATTTTAAATGCTTTTATTATTATATTAGTTTGATCCCTTGGTTTCAAATTTGTAATCTTTTTAATACTAATACTAGGGGGCTCCGCCCCCTGTGCCTACACGCGCCAACCCCCAATTTGACGTTTTAATTACTTATTTATAAAAAATCGACAAGGCTCTGTTTTAGCCTTCTTCTTTCAGGAATGTCTTCAAATTGAATTCTATTAAATTTTATAATGGAATAATGTTTTAGATTCATTTCATATGGTAAATTTCCTTTTGTGTAGAATTTTGCAGTAATGACAACTACATTTTCTAGAAGAATTTTCTGAATATGGAAAGTTAAATCGAAAATTATTAGGAGAAATTATTATGTAAAAGAAGAAAGAATAATAAGTAAATTGAGACTCGATTATTCTTCAATTTAATAACTGTTTTGAATGAAATTGTTATAAAACATTTAATTTTCAGTTTTTAGCAAGTTTTTAAAAAACTTGTTTTTGAAATATGTAACCAATTTTTCAAAATGCTAATTCAATTATTAACTTGTATTTATTTAATGTATTTTACATCATACAACTTCAATTGGTGGGAACATTTGGAAATATAATCATTGTACAGGTTTGCACTGTAATTTTATTCCATCATTATTATTCATGATGAATTTTAAAACTCAAAATTCAGTATTTTTTTCTTCATTGAGGTAAGTATTTTCCGGAATAATTTCTCCAATATAATCAACAACAGACCTAACAAAATTAAAATTTTTAGTTTAGAAAATAATTCCCGTTCTGTCAAAGAAGATAATAGATATGATAACATAAAATTTAATTAACTGAATTACACTTACATGGATTTATCACCTATTGAAATTTTTGTTTTCAAGAAGTCAGAAGT
>UCOL01005790.1:0-10825 GCA_900474335.1 Ormyrus nitidulus | reverse complement strand
GATATAAAGACTTGACCTTGGGGTGATGCCGATCGGCACTTTCCGGCCGCCTGCATGTTAATTAACTATATGGCCACGGTAGAATTTTCAAAAATTCGGTTTTTTTTTTTTTTTTTTTTTTTGAGTGACGATAAGAAAAACTGCAGCACAAAAAATGCCCAACCGGTGCCGATTCGTGGTGTACATGGCGGAAAGCCAAGGCTACGAATACTCTTGAGTCTTACCATCATAAAGAGCCCGCTTAAAATTAAAGTATTCAATTCCATAAAACCAATTTATGAAGATCTCTCAAATGATGATCTGTGGACTCGCTGCTTCGGTCACAAAAAATAATAACGACAGCTTTAATTCTACTGTGTGGAGCTTGACACCGAAGAGTATTTCAAGCGGCAAGTTGGTTTTAGATATAGCTTCCGATATTGCGTCATGAGCATTATAAAAACCTTGGGCATGACTATATAGGCCCCAACTGCTACAATTTTTGTTTAAAAGTCGATGCACTGCGCGTCGACTACGCAGAGCGGTCCCTATCGGATGCGGCGAAGGACGCGCGTTTGGGTGCAAGATCGTCAAGGAAAGCGGAAGAGGAGGAAATTCTTGCCTTAGAAGGTCAATTATATGGAGCTGGTATCACAGAGTAATGGTAACAACTTTTTTTAGTTGCATTTTTTAAGTTTACCCTTATGAAAAAAATCTGCAGAATTTTTTGCAAAAAAATATGCAGATTTTTCTGCAGAAAAATCTGCAGAGAAACATGCAGAAAAAAATTACAGAGAAAATTGCAAACGTTTTTGCAATGTTTTTGCCTGCAAAAATTTTTGCAGAAAAACCTGCACGAAATTTTGCAGATAAATCTGCAGAAAAATTTGCAAAAAAAGTGCTAGAAATCTGCAAAAAAAATCTGCCTAAAAATCTGCTATTCAATATCTTAATTCGATGAGAAATTCAGCTCGTCTCTCACTTCGTTTTCCGGCTAGATTCAAGCCCACATGCCCCTATGGGAAAAAATTGCGCCAGATATCCAAGTGGATTATCCACATGGATTCCTATGTGGATCTTACATGTATTTCACATGGATCAACATGTATTTCACGTGGATCAACATGTATTTCACATGGATCAACATGGATTCCACGTGGATGTTTCGAAGAGAAATAAAATCACTTACGTGAATATTCACGTGGATTAGTAACATATCCATGTGGATTTTTACGTCGACCAGTGGAAAATCCACAAAGGATTTCAACGTGCAGGCGGATTTTCAGCCCAATATCCAGGTGGATCCCCGGTGTAAGCAGACGTATTTTGAACATAATATCCGGGTTTATTTTCGGGCTCAGCAGGTGGATTTGCAGCAGGATATCCTGGCGGATTCCAGGTCTAAGCAGACGGATTTTGAGCACGATATACGGGTGGGCTGAGAGGGTGGAATTTCAGCACAAATCCCGGCCGAAGCACATAGATTTTCGGCACGGATTACCAAACTAAGTAGGCGGATATTCAGCACGGATTCTCGAGCTAGACAGACAGATAGTCAGTCCGATATCCGGGAAAATTCCCGAGCTTATCAGGCGAATTTTGAGCAATATATCCCGGTGGATTTCCAGGCTGAGCAGGGAGATTTTGAGTAAAATATCCGGGTGGATTTCCGGTCTAAGCAGGCGGATTTTGAGCACGATATCCATGTGGACGACCTAGATATCATGAAATCCACCTGATTATCCTGCTGAGAATCCTCCTTCTTAGCCCGGGAATCCGCCCCGATATCTGGCTAAAAATTTGTTTGTCTATTGATCAAAATTCGGCCGGAATCCGGCTTCATTCGAGTAGATATCGTACCGTATATTTTCAACAGGAGAGGGGAGGTTTGGTCCATGTGATCTTTTATAAAAAAATATTTTTGAAGTGAGTAGATTAATGGAAAGAAAATAAAGGTAAATGAGTATTAAAACAATATTTCTTTTAGTGGAAGAGCTATTTTAATCTGTTTCCAAAACATTAACAATACAGAATAGGCATGATTTTTCATTTTCGTAAGCGATGTTTACCATTTTACTTTGAATTTCAGACACATTTTTGCAGATTAGTATTTCGCTGAGCACCGCTACGTGTAGAAAAGCACTTGACTTATAAATTCCATCCTTGCATAATTCTTCGTTTAATATATTAAATTTTTTTCCTATAATTACAAATTTTGATTCTTTTAAATGCGTGTACGTTACATTAAGTAATATTTGAACCGATATTAAAGACCCATCTGCAGTCATAATACAACTATTATTTCTTTTAGTTAAACGCTTATAATCAGATGCATGGAATAATAAGTTATTATAAATAAACCTTTGATATGTAAAGGCTTTTTCTTCGACGCATGCATTTAGTAACTCTTCAACTAGCACTTTTTCTGTTAAAGATAATACTTTTTCTTTAGGTTTCCCAAATACTCTTAAATTTTCTCCATACTCAATGCAATGTTTAATTTTACATTGGTTCATTAACCTAGTAAACAAACTTTGAACGTTTTTATTACATTCTGGTCGATTGAAAATGTGAGAGTAACTTTTAATGTACCTCAATCTACAATATAATTTTAAAATTTGTTCCGGGACATATTGCGTACCGTGAAAAAGATTTTGCAGCACGCCATTGTAATGCTCAAATGGAAAAGCAGACCATGCCCATAGTGCACCATAGAGCTTTACAAATTTCGGAATATGCAGCAGTATATGTACGTTAAACTTCATGCATTTTTTTCCGTATAGTTTTTCAGCATTTTGTACAAATTCATACAAAGCTTTTCTTGCTATTTTAAATTCATCTTCAGAAATGCGGGTTTTCAAGAAAATATGTAGACTATATACAAATAAAAACCAGTGCTTAAAATATTTTAGTGGAAGCAATCCGATTAGGCATGGAAGTGAATAATATAAGATAAAATTTTTCCATTCACTTGCTTTGTATTTATTATCAATCTTTTGGGGTAAGCGCGTTATTTCTGTCGGAGGTTTAATAGACAACAATCTTGTATTAACTTCTTCCATCTTTGAACCTATGTAGTATCCTTCACCGTTGTTAACACTCTCGAACCAATAGCTAGCGAACAACTTTCCAACTCCTAATAAACAGCTATGCATATATTCAGGAGGATATGAATAAATAATATCTAAGTGTGGTACGATTGACATGATTGATGGTCCTTTTACTCCTTTAACAGTTTTCCCTGTTTCTACAGCTTCTGCTACGAGTTCCCCGTGTACATCTGCGGTTCGAACTACGATCTCTTCAAAAGGATATACACGTATCGATCCTCTTTCTGTAGGAATTTGTTCTCCTTCATGAAAACAATAGGAACAGCCATAAGAAGCATTATATTGTTTCATATTTTGAATAGTAGGCCTTGCTACAGAATCCACGGACGAAACAATAGCATGAACTTTTATTTTAATTAGTTTTTTTTCAAAAAATGTAGTTGACTCAAAACCATCACTGCATAATGTTAGTAATTCTTCAGCAAATGGTTGCAAAAAAATATTCATGAGTGGTTTCATTTCATTATGCCACAATCCGCAAATCATTACATTATTTTTTCTGAGTCGATAAGGTAGTTCATTAATACTTACTTGTAAAGGCCACATACTTTTCTTAGACAATTGAAAAACATTAACACCATCAGTATTCCAAGTAATGGTTAAATCATTTTCGCCAATAACTCGTTTATTTCTCAGTTCTCTGTATACTTTTCCGTTAATTATATCGCTTGTTTTATCATCTACTTTACGACAGTGAGCATAAATGTCACTATTAACAAACTCTTCCAATTGTTCTTTTAATGGCATGTAAAGGAAATATTGATTACGTTTTTTTAAAACAGATTTTCGATACTCAACGTTGCAAGAATCACAGATAGAAGATTCATCTTCAAATTTTAAAATTTCAGCACATGCATAACAATAATAATATTCTGAATATTGCAGATTTGGAATAAATTTTAGAAATCTATATTTTGATATATATTCATTACTAGGTAAATGACAGTCTATGAGTCTTACTAAATTATCTAAGCCAATATCTGGTAAACTATGTCTAAGAGATAAGGCTGTAATCAATAATTTACTTTCAATTTTTGATACTTGACTTTCTTCGTATAAGTTTGAATGTTCCTAAAAAAAAGATTATACATATGTAAATATGTTCAATTCTGGTGGAAATGAATACCAATTAAGGAAAAATCACTTACTCTAACTTAAATAAACCTTAATTGACTACTTAAACAAGTGGCTGCGTATGCGAGTCAGCAGGAAAGAGAAATATAAGTGCTCCTGGATTCGGTAAAATGTACTTGCAAGTTGAGAATGTGCGTGAGTGTGTGTGTGCGCGCACGCACGCCTGCGCGTTTGTGTGCCTGCGTTTATATGTAGGCGTGCATGCGCATGCGTGCATATATAGCGAACTAAGAATCATTTTTTGTTTTTCTTTCCAAGTAGTGGCTGAAATATGTACATTTCGTAAGAAGGGCGCGAAACTTAACCGACGATCACTAGTAAACACCAAAACTACAAAACCTAGTATCTACGCTGCAGGATCGATTACCTGATGAAAGAAAGTAGCTAAATTGCAATAATTTCCAATTAGGCATCGTAAACTAAAACATACGACTCTAGACTTCGTTATTGGTGACCTGCTGCACGTACACATCGATAACTGTGTCGCAACACTGTGCTTTTTATCTTGTTGAATAGAAAAATCCAACCCTTAAACCCTAATTTTGAAAGAATTAAATCCTCAAAATATAAAACTCTGATATCTTAAGCCTTCCATTTTAGCCCCAAACCCTTAATCTTTCAATGCTTAACCTCTCACCCTTATGCCATGAACTATTAAACTCTCAATTATAAGCCCGAAACTTTAAACACTGAACCCTTTAAACCTCCAATATTAAACCCTGAATCCTTACGCCCTGGACTCTTAACCTCTTATCCCTGAATTCTATATTCTGCACCCCGAATGCTAAACACTAAATCCTTAACTCTTAAACCTGAAACGCCTAACCTCTTAGCCTTAAACCCTGAACCATTAAACCCTGAACCCTTAAGCCCTATGCCCTGAACTATTAAACTCTCAATTATAACCCCGAAACTTTAAACACTGAACCCTTAAAACCTCCAATCTTAAACCCTGTTTCTTTAAGCCCTGCACTCTCAACCCCTGAACCCCGAATTCTAAAACCTAAATCCTTAACTCTTAAACGTGAAACTCCTAACCTCTTAGCCTTAAACTCTGAACCATTAAACACTGAACCTTTAACCACGATGCCTTGAACTATTAAACTCTCAATCATAAGCCCGAAACTTTAAACACTGAACAAACCCTTAGACCCTCAAATCTTAAAACCTCAATACTTAAGTCCTGGAGTCTTAACCCCTGAACCCCGAATTCTAAACCCTAAATCTTTAACTCCTAAATCTGAAACTCCTAACCTTTTAGCCGTAAACCCTGAACCATTAAACACTGAACCTTTAAGTCCTGTGCCCTGAAATATTAAACTCTCAATTACAAGCCCGAAACTTTAAACCCTGAACCCTTAAAATCGCCAATCTTAAACCCCCAATCCTTAAGCCCTGGACTCTTAACCCCTTATCCCTGCATTCTATACCCTGAACCCCGAATTCTGAAACATAAATACTTAACTCTTAAGCCTGAAACTCCTAACCTCTCAGCCTTAAACCCTGAACCATTAAACACTGAACCCGTAAGCCCTACACCCTGAACTATTACACTCTCAATTATAAGCCCGAAACTTAAAACACTGAACCCTCGACCCTTAAACCCTCAAATCTTAAACCCTGAATCCTTAAGCCCTGGACTCTTAACCCCTGAACCCCGAATTGTAAACCCTAAATCCTTAATTCTTAAACCTCAAACTCCTAACCTCTTATGCTTAAACCCTGAACCATTAAACACTGAACCTTTAAGTCCTGTGCCCTCAATCATTAAGCTCTGGACTCTTAATCCCTGAAGCCCGAATTCTAAACGCCGGAACTCTAAATCCTTAACTCATAAACCCAAAACTCCTAATCTCTCAGCCTTAAACCCTGAACCATTCAACACTGAACCCGTAAGTCCTATACCTTGAACTATTACACTCTCAATTATAAGCCCAAAACTGTTAACCCTTAAACCCTCAAATCTTAAACCCTGAATCGTTAAGCCCTGGACTCTTAACCCCTGAACCCGAATTCTAAACCCTAAATCCTTAACTCTTAAACCTGAAAGCCCTAACCTCTTAGCCTTAAACCCTGAACCATTAAACACTCAATCTTTAAGCCCTATGCCATGAACTATTAAACTTTCAATTATAAGCCCGAAACTTTAAACACGGAACCCTCAAACCCTCAAAACCTCAAATCTTAAACCCTCAATACCAAAGCCGTGGGCTCTTAACTCCTGAACCCCGAATTTTATACCCTGAAACCCTAAAAACTTAACTCTTAAACCTGAAGCTCCTAACCGCTCAGCCTTAAACCCTGAACCATTAAACACTGAACCTTTAAGCCCTATATACTGAACTATTAAACTCTCAATTATAAGCCCAAAACTTTGAACACTGAACCTTCAACCCTCGAACCCTCAAATCTTAAACCGTCAATCCTTAAGCTCTGGACTCTTAGCCCCTGAACCCCGAATTCTAATCCCTGAAACCCGAAACTCCTAACCTCTCAGCCTTAAACCCGGAACCATTAAACACTGAACCCGTAAGCCCTGAAATATTAAACTCTCAATTATAAGCCCGAAATTTTAAACACCGAACCCTCAAATCTTAAACCCTCAATCCTTAAGCCCCGGACTCTTAACCCCGAATTCTAAACCCGAAACTCCTAACCCCTCACCCTTAAACCATTAAACACGGAACCCGTAAGCCCTATACCCTTCAGCCTCAATCCTTAAGCCCTTAACCCTTAAATCTTCAATCTTTAAACATTCAACCGTCTAACTCTAAATCCTTAAGCCCTTAACTTTTAATCCCTGAACCCTTAAAACCTGATGTCTTAAAATCTCAACTTAAAATCTTTAATCATATGTGCAAATTCATAAATCTAAATATAAAAGTAAAAATTTTCATTTTTAAGTCGGTTTTAAGGGTTCAAGATTTAAGGGTTCTGGGTTTACAGGTTCAGGATTTAAGATTGAAGGTTTAAGTGATGAGATTGAAGGTTTATTGATGCAGGGATAAAGTTTTCCGTGTTCAGTGTTTATAGGTTCAGGGTTTAAGATGGAGATTTAAAGGATTCAGGTTTAAGGGTCCAGGGTTTAAAGATTCTGGGACTTAGCTGTTAAGATTTCGAGGCATAAGAGTTTAATTTCGAAAGGTTCGTGGCTTATGGTTGAGAGCTTCATGGTTCCTATTTTAACTGTTTAGAATTTTATGGTTCAAGTATAAAAGATTTAGACTTTAAGTATGAGGGTTGAACGATTCAGGGTTTTAGAGTTCAGAGTTTAAGTATTCAGGATTTAGGGGTTTAAAAGTAGAGGTTTTAAGAGTTAAAGATTTATGGGTTGATGATTTAAGTATTGAGAATTTACCGGTTCAGTGTTTAAGGGTTCGGGACTTTTATGGTTGGAGGTCTAAGAGTTCCAGGTTTGACTTCAGGGTTTTAGGATTCAGGGCTTAAGGGTAGAGTGTTTAAGGGATGATTTGAGGGTTTAAGTGATGAGGCTTTAATCATTTGAGTTTAAGAGTTCAGTGTTTAAAGGTTCGGGGATTAAGGTTTTAGGTTTTAAGGCTAGTGCATTTAAAAGTTGAGGGTTAATGGGTTCAGAAATTAAGAGTTTAAGATTTAGGGTTTAATGGTTGGGGGTTTAAATGTTGAGAATTTAAGGTTTCCAGGTTTAAGAGTTGAAGGTTGAAGGATTGAATGTTTAAGGATTCAGTGTTTGAGACTTGGGGGTTTAATTCTTTCGATATTAGGTTCATGTGTTGAATTTTTCGATTAAATAACACAAAAAGAACAGTATAACGACGCTGTGCATTTTATTTTGTAGCTCATTCAGCTCAAATTTCGGGAATTAGGGAATGTGAGTCTTTTGAATGGTGAGTCATTGGATGTAGAGGTTATGGGGTTTCGGGGTTAAGGAGTTGAAGTGTTGAGTGGTTATGGGGATTAAGAACATAATAAAATATGGATTTAAAAGGTTTTGGAGGTTTTTGGGCCTGATCTGTTGAGGTTGTGAAAAATCCCAACATGATGATATAATGTGGATTTGAGATTCGAATTCAGCGACCCCAAAAATATATGGCCAACTAGAAATTAAACAGGCAAGTCCTGGGATTCGCGTCAGGGCGTCATAAGGCACTTCGAGGGCCGTAGGAGGACCTTACCCGCGTCTCATTACTTGCCTGATTTATTTCTAGTTGGGTGATAGATACAGATCCCAGAGCTAATTTTTTCGATTCTTTTTGTGGAGCTAAGTAGAGAGTACAACCTGATAAACTATTATTTAAGAAACAATTTTGGATTTTCCGCAGTGACCAGCTATTCTTCCTCATCTTCTTGAGTATCTTAAAACAAAAATTATTTAAATTGACGCAGAATTTACGTGTCATGAGAATTTTGTCCATTTCTGCCCAGTGTGCGTCGTGCTACGGCAAGCATGTTTTGGTCTCGGTTTAAGGTCTCGGAAAGGGGTTTATCAAAAGAATTGTGAATGGAATTTGGCTTAATGGCGTTATCAGTGATGTTTCTTATGTTCCATCGTTAAGAAAGTTGGTTTTCCAATCGGGCGTAGAGGATCAGCAGTCGTTATGCTTCGAATACGATTTAATTAACATTTTTTTCAAAAGATGCATGATGGATAGTACAAAGTATAAAGCAACCAAATAACTTGATACGCATGGTTAAATCGGAAATAAAATTCGAAGCAAATTATGCAGCGTCTCTCCAATCATGGCACGAACGCCTTTCAATGAAAAAGTTGATAGAAAATAACGCCGTTATAGGTATTTCTTTAACTGACAAAATATTTCTTGTGAAGATTATCTGCTCGGAAAGCAATGTAAGCTACCTTTCAGAAAAATCTAAAGAATGTCGCAGTAGGTTAAATAATTCATACCGATCTTTGTGGTCCAATGAAAACTCCGTCCATCGGAAACGCAAAATACTTTTCACTGTTTAAAAACGAGTCGTCGGGGTATTGTAAGGATTTTTTTAAACATAACATTTGATTTTTAGCAAGACTTTTAACGCGACAAAGAATCAGTTTAGAGCAGAAATAAAAATCATACTTTCCGATAATGGAACAGAATATGATAACGTGAACGTGAAAAATTTTCTCAAAGACAGAGGCCTCAAGCTCTTGAATTTGACGCCTTGCACTGCAGAGCAAAACGTTTGCGCAGAGCGCGACATGTGCACGATCGTTGATGCGCTCGCGCGATGCCTCTAGTTCGCGATTTGCACAAAAAATGAGAAGCTATACTAAGCGCGTTTGTGCGCGCAAGGTTGTTCGCAGGAAGAGGGAGTTGACTACGACGATATCTCTACTGTTAGACGCGGTGCGCGTACTTCTCATAATAGCAGCTCAGGAATGTTTAGAAACGTGACAATTTGATGTAGATAACCGCTTGCCTGAATTCCGATTTACACGACACAATATACGTGCAAATTTCTAATAGTTTAATTGTCGACAACAAAAAATTATGTTTTAAGATTAAATAAAGCGATTTTCAGTGAGATTTGACGATTTTCTTAAAGAGGTAAGTTTCGTGCAAAGCAAAGCAGATAAATGAATTGATTTATTAATACAGGATTTAATTAATTGATTAATTAATTAAAAATTTAATTAATTCATACAGGATTTTTTAAAGGCATAAAACTTTCAGACACAAAACCTCCTTAAACACGTTTATCAAAATGGAAACATCTTGCGACAAAAATTAATAACTATTAAGGTAAAATTATTCTATTTATTTCAATTGGTTTTTAGTTAAAATTTCCAAGTGTTATGCAAGTAGTGTACAAGTATTATGCTAAAAAGTTGATTTTATAGCATAAACTTAGAACGTCAAGAAGCTTAATTAAACTTAATTAAGCTTATTATGCATAAATCTCGTGTATTTTCATTGTAATATATTTATTGTGATTGAAGGAAGCGGATACACAAGGAATTTAAGGTGTAAAAGGAGAGTTTGCTGTCATCGTCCAGGGTAGGTGACCTAAAATTACAGGTAAGTGATCTACAGACTAAGGAGAGACATATGACTCAGTTTAGGTGAAATATGCCACCCGAATGTCATATACTCTCCTTGTCAGATTTTTCTGCAACCATTTCCACTTAATTTTTCAATTTATTGTTTATTCAAAATTATAAGCAATTAAAAATTACTTTAAAAAAAAAATCGGTTGCGTGAAATTTTGGTAAATAACACAGCTACGTGAAACGTGTAAGGTATAATAAGAAAAAATAAATGGCATGAAGTTCGGTTTGTTTTACATGAATTTTCTAGATTTGACCTTCAAATGATCTTCATTCTGAGGTCATGGAGTCAAACGGACCACATATATATACACTGTCAAAATATGGTTGCCATTAATTTTGTATATTTGACCTTGAAATGACCTTGACCCTAATGGAATTTGGAAAAACGGACCACGGATTCGTATTCAGCGACCCGAAAAACATATAAAACTATCATGACTTGTTTTTTATCTTCTAGAAAAATGTTCTTGTGAAAAGGTTAAGTATTTTGAGTGCGTCAAGCATTGTATTGTATTGTATTGAATTCTAATTTATTATATAAAGAATACGAATAAGTGGTGTAGCGTTACGC
>UCOL01005789.1:0-10827 GCA_900474335.1 Ormyrus nitidulus | reverse complement strand
CTCATCTGGACGAAATCCGTTGAGTACTCCAGTCGGCTCTCACTTACCCGTTAGTTACCGACCCGACCCGACCCGTTCACCGAAAAACCCACCACTAGTGCAAGCGTCAAGCTTACGACTGGAGGCACACATATTTAACAAGGCTTTAAGTTCTTGTTTTTCCAATGTTCGAGATTGGGATGGACGGCGAAACAAACCAAAGAAAACAAATAATTAAAAATATAAAGAATAAAATGTAACATTTTACAGAAATCAGATATTTAATATTACATGAAGTGATGTAATTTAAACTAATAATAAAATGAATTTAAACGAAGAATTTCTAAAAAATACAATTATTTACAATAATGGGATCTGATTGGGATCTGATAAGAATCGTAAACAGGTTCTGATTCAAGTATCCAATCGGATTCTGATCGGCAAAAAATTTTCCACACGGATAAATAGATGTATGCATAAAATTAGCGAACAAATTATAGTATAAGGCATATATAATTTTTTAGTATAGGTACACTGTACTTTTAGTCCTTATATTACCAAACTCTTAGCAGAAAAGAACTCCAATTAGAAAAACTTATATTTGTGTCATTAGTTGTACCTGTATTGATACATGTCATTAAACGTATCGGTTTCATTACTATACTTTCGAAATAAAAATAAACAGGACTTTCACTATTTTACTTTTCTCTCTCTCTCTCTCTCTCTCTCTCTCTCTCTCTCTCTCTCTCTCTCTAATGGATGTAATTAAAAGAAGGATAATCTATATCCTTAAGAACTAGCGCTTAAACTTCTTGTAGCTAAGATGTTAGTTTTTGCTTTAAAGTTTCCCAATCCTTGAAGAAAAGAAAAAACCTTAAGCTTTTGACCCTAAGGAGAAGAAGTTACTGCACACTAAATACGCTACACTGAAAGAAACCCTGAGAATTTTCAGAGATTGATTAACTATTTAATCAAATCGAAAGTTTAATTAAACGATAGAGCAGTTCGATGAAGAACGAAACTACTATTTAAATGTTACTGAAATTAACCGAACTTTTTTTTAGAACTTTAACTTTATCAATACTAGCTTCAATATAATTCATTAGTTTTACTGGGTAAACCAAAGACATAAGGATTTTCATCAGTTATACTAGCTTCTGGATGGAATTCAAGTATCAATTCAATGCACTTAACCATTTTTTGATCCAAAAGAATCGATGTGATTTTAGAATTCTTTTTACCTCTAGTTAAAATTCTTGTATATTTAAAAGCTATAGCTTTAGCAGTTGCTGAAATATTTTCGTATAATTCAGGATTAGTCTCTTCAGGCAGTTGTTGTTTTGAATACGTAAATGAGTTTTTTGAAAGCCTACATAATTCTCCCGGCCTCTTTCTATTAAAAATAAGTATAGATACTAATGTAGTTTGACCAAGAGTATACCAATTTACATAATTGACATTCTCTTTCAATTTGTCAAATACTTCATCTCTTTTAGATGTTACATAATTCGATAAAAGTTTGATATCTTTTCTCGAAGGTAATTTAGTTAATCCTTTTTCTACATTCATTTGAGTCTGCGATTCGGCAACTGTTTTCGAGATTAATTTGGGAAACTTTACATTATGTAGATGTAAAAATTTTTTCGTCCTTTTTTACCTGAGCAGGCAACTTTCGTTCGATACATTCTGCTATCCAGAGATTGCCAACAGCTGAAATCACTCTACCTACATCTCTAGTTGTAGCCGGAGATGTAAAAATCTTAGTTGTTGAATCAAATTGTCCTAATTCGCCTGCAGTACTAATGTAAGATTTGCTGTACGCAGGATTAAATATGCTTTCAAGATCTGTAATACCTTTCTCTTTTGTACGCATAATTATCAAAATTCTACCCAAAGGCCTCATTGCGCTTCTTATTTGTCTGTTGTGATGGCTAGAATGCCTGTACTTAAAGGCTTCATAATTACCATAAAGCACTATCAATAAATCTCTCTTTGCTTTTGCTGCAATTTTATCTTTATTAAAACGAATAGCTACAAGCCGCAAATAAAC
The DNA here is from genome assembly GCA_900474335.1 of Ormyrus nitidulus. Lineage (NCBI taxonomy): Eukaryota > Metazoa > Arthropoda > Insecta > Hymenoptera > Ormyridae > Ormyrus > Ormyrus nitidulus. Next base: position 8,798 of record UCOL01005789.1, on the reverse strand, counting down.
ATTAGCTTCAGCATGTATATCACCAATGACATAATTGTGCAATCTTGATATTTCTCTTACTGTGTCGGTGTTACCCACACACTTCGGTAAGTCTTTTCCTGTTTTCTTCTAAAAAATTGCCTGCAGCTCGAAATTTCGCCTTGACTAATCATCTGATTTCATTGTCAATAAAGAAAGTATCAAAATTATGTAGATTTCAGCCTCTTTAAAACCTCACTTTTGAAGCTTCAGATGAACGCGGTGTATTGATTTTTCGAGCGACCGTAAAATGTTTGTTTTTATTTTCGAGAAAAAAGCTTTTACAGCTTAAAAAATCCACCGTTACACGACTACAAAGCGTTCGGATTGATAGCCCAGATTTGTTCTCAACGTGCAGTGATATGATCCAACCTCGCTACCAAATCTGAAACACACCTGCATACTTCCTCGCGCGCGGCGCGCGAAGAAGAATAATCAAGACTGAAAAGTGTCCTGCATAAAGAGTACTGTCACGTTTGCAGACGCGGGTTGCGCTTCCTGCTTGCAATATGGAGTCTCGTCTCGGCAATAGGTTGCTCAGGTGAAACGAGTGGCATCACGACAATGACGACTCAACTGTCTCGCGAGTAGGCACCTCCTCGCACAACCGTATTCAAGATTAGAGTAGCTTTCCCTCCTCGTTGCTCCTTTATCCCCCTCGCTTCCTTCCTCTCTGTTTTTCAGCGCTTAGACATCTGGGCCCGCTACTCTCGAGGCTCCACTTCTTTCGTTCCGGCATTGTACTTTCTGCCCGCAGGGTAATTCTTTTCAGTGGTACAAGCTAGCCCAGCCTCGCGCGATATATGTATCTGCGCACCTTGTATACCCTTTCGAGGGGGAGGGGGGGGGGGGGGGGCGAAACTGCAGGCGCCGTCTCATAGCTGCGGGAAAACGAGGTGGCTTGTAATACGAGGCGGAAGAATTTCGCAGCCGCGCCATCAGTGCAGCGAGGCTCTTTTTCAAATTTTACGGTTATAAGAAGGCAGTTTTGTCCGGGGCGCAGAAATCGCCGTACCATTGCGCGTCGCCCTTCTATTTCATTTGTGCTCGCAGCGCTCACGACGCCGAGCCCTAAACGCAATTCGCTTTATATAATCGGGACACTAAACTCGTCGGTATAAAGAAGCAGGAATTATGTCGGCAATAAAGGGGGAAATACGCTCGCGACGCTCCGGTGCGATTGGCAAATTGGCCGCGCGGTTTAAAAAAGCTCCTTCGCCGTGTCCTCCTCTTTTTTTAATTTCTCTTGTTCCCTGCCCCGTTGTTTTCTTCCCCCCTCGCTTCTAAACTTCTAAATGCGGCGCGCGCTTCTTCTATTAGCCTCTCTCGCGGCCCGCGCCTTCGGTTCTCTTAAATCTCAGGTAAAGTGTGCGCGTGCGATTAAAGAAGCCGACTCTAACCAGAGGGTTCTCCACAAGTTAAACTTTCTTTTCTCTCCGGGCGCATGCGCGTGCTTGTCTGGCAAAGGCTGGAAGCGAGTTAGACGGAGAGCTCCGGAGCTTTTTGACAAATGGCAGAGTAAAAGCAATGTAACCCCCTACCCCCCACCTCCCCGTGCCATCGCCTGGGTCCTCTTTTCTTTCCCGCTTTACTCTCTTTTAGCTTGGCGACGTCTTTTCTGGAAATTTCCCTCTTAATCGCCAGTCATAGCGTCCAGGACTGCCAAAGATAAAGAGTGCGAAGAGGAGAAAAAAACAGGGAAAGAGAGATGAGTAGCTGATGAAGAGCTTTTCTCATTTCTTATTCAAATGGGGAGTGAAGATGAATAGTGGCGCGTTCTGGGTAACGAAAAAGTAGTTACACCACTTATTGTTGCCGGGCTTTTTATGATGGTACACTTTTTTAAAAGCGAACGTTTTTTTAAAAAAGCAGAAAGGACCCAAATAGATTTTTGATAATCCGTTCATAGTTAAAAGAGATTCGTAAAAAGGCTCATAAAAACGAAGCAAAACCGATATGTAAATTTTAAATTAATATTTTTGATATTCAATCCTACGCTTCATATTTACATTTAAAATTTTTAGTATGTACAGAGTAAATACTAGCAATAAATCAATTTTGTTACACGAAATTTAGTGGCAGCATGAATCGTTGCCCAATAAAAAAATTTACAGATTTTATATTTAAAATTATTAAATTAATATTCAATATTCTAGAATAAACAATATAACATAAATTATGAATATTTTAAATCTGTTACCACACCCTCACCTATATAATTCATGATACAATAAATTTTATGTATACATCCTGCACTTAATTTTACACACTATTTAAATACATTACATATTCAAGAATCAATTTCAAATCAAACCCAAAATTAAAATACAGCTCATATTAAAAATAAAATAATTTTCTAATAAATGCGATAAATAAAAAAAAAAAAGACTGAAAAAGCAATTTCAAGATTGAATGAAGATTACTCGTATCGGGGACTTTTCCTGAATGGCTGGAAGTGGACCAACAAAAGGGCCTGCACGCCGCTGAAATATTAAGAGTGTTCTATTAACCTTCCGGGGGCTTGTCCTAACCAACTGCAAATTTTCCCGAGGCTCCTTTTTTGCCCCAGCACACTTTCTCAGGCTTACAATCAGCACTTAAATTGGTTTTTGAAAGGACGACAAAGTACGACGAGAGGTTCGTTTGAAAAAGATCGATCGCGTGCTCGTTGAAGCGAGAGAGCTGTGGGGGTCCAAAGGGGGAAGAGAGAGAGAAAGAGAGAGAGAGAGAGCCGCTTGCCCCGCGACGTAACGAGTACTTCTACGTCGCCTAGAGCAGAAAGTTTAATTCCTATCGTTGAGAAAGTTGCCGCGAAATAGAGAGCCTCCCGTCCGTGAAACTTAACCTGAACTCATCGTCGCGAGCATTCGAACGGTATCGATTCCTCTCTCTCTTTCTCTCTCTCTCTCTCTCTCTTTCTCTCTCTCTTTCTCTCTCTCTCTCTCTCTCTTCCTCTCTTTCTCTCTCTTTTCCGCTTCGACTATACCGTATAGTTATACATTATGAGTATATGTGTGTCTTTATCTCTGATTCTCTCTCTCTCTCTCTCTTTCTCTTTCTCCACTTCACGCGCTCTCTCGTTGTGACGCTGTTATCCAAGCCATTATTATGAGAATCGTTACTTTTATGTAAGGCCGTCCTGCGCTCGCCGCCGACGACCGAACAGCGACCGCTGTTATCGAGAATCGTTATTCGAGCGATCCAGAGCTGAGCATCCGTTTACCGATCTCCAAGCACCGCAATACCCTCAACTCTCGCCCAATTTCAGCACTATTTAAAAGCTCTATCTCCTCGGCGTTATCCGGGCTTTACTTTTCGCTTTTACCGTTGTGTTTTCGTAGAGAGCTTTGAATTTTTCTAATTGTTTACAAGGAGCATAAAATTCTGTAGTATATAAATTATTTTTAAATTTTCTGCCGACGCGCTGTATTTTCTTGCCTATCTGGAGTATATTTCGCAAGCTAAACGCGAAAATATCGAATGTTTAAAAGGAGTATAAATGGCTCTATAAATTCTGAATGACTTAGTTCTATGCATGTGGCTTTAGGATCTTGTGTATACGTAGGAAGCACGGAGGGTTAATTTACAGTCTTGTTTGACTGTTAAAATTTCTTTAAATTGACTGTTTTCGAATTTATTTTAATTAATATTTTTAAATTTTAACTACCGTGGCAAAATTTAATTAAAATATTTTCTTTAGAATAATTTTAAATATTTGAAAATGAATACTATTTTTCAATTCCATTTATCAGTAATATTTTATTCACTTCTCTATGAATACGTTTCTTTCTGCTCAATCCTAAATTAATTCCTATACAAAAATAATATTAAAAAAATACTTTTTATCACAAAATTTTTTTTCTTGTATTTTAAAATTTTTGATTATATATTTAAAATCTATTTCTTTAAGACCTGAATTATACGATTATTATACTACAAAACAAAGGATACATATTAAAAACATACAAATATCAACATAAATTTCACTTTGCTCGCTAATAATATTTTTACAAATTTAAAAAGTAAAACAATAATGAATCCTCAATTTCAAAGGGTTTTAATACATTCTATTTAACGTTAGAATTAAAGTTAGCTTTTAATTATTCTTAATTAATAAAATATTTAAAAACCACACTCCAAAACTATTACCGCATCCATTTCCAAATAAATTATTCAGTATATCCCCAACTCTTATTTCAAGTCCTCATTCCCAAACAGCAACTTAATCTCCAAAGCAGACTCTAAGCGCGAGGTGTTTATCTTATCTTACGCACATCTTTGAAAGGAAAAATCGCGGAAAAGCTCTCTCAGTCAGTCTCGCGCCACCGCTGTACAGCGTTTGGGCAAGAGGGAGAGAGATGACTGGGCCAGCGAGCGCCGGCAGCGGCGAAATTTATCGTCTTCCTGCCTCAAGTGAATTACGCTTCCTGCGCAGCGGCAGTGCCGATTCGCTCGCGGCCGCAATGGCGGTATAGCGGCAGCAACGCCTGAAGCCGGCCACACGAATCCAGCGACTTTCGCTAAGGATATACACGCCGAACCAGTACGCAGGCGGCCCGGCGTACAAACGAGAGAGAGAGAGAGAGAGAGACGGAAGAGGAACTCTCGGAAATCCCGCGTGTAATCCAGAACGCAAGCAGGATCTCGCGCCATTAAGACTGAATTGAAAACAAGTTGACCTGGGATTTACGTACTCCGAGCTGGTCGTCGTTATGGGGAAGAGCGACAAATATGCTTCGACAATCACTTGCCAAAGGGCAGAGCCGCTCTGCGTAATCCACGAGATTTTGCGGTCGAGCTTGATGCTCCTGATTCACTAATGTGACCGATCCGGACCTCGGCTTCTGCGTTAGGTTGTTTAATTTTTATGAGCCGAATAATACGGTGCGAGCTGACTACGTTCGAAATGTAATTTCTAATTTAAATACCATGAAAAGAACGAGCTAGTGAAATTTAACGATGGGATTTTAACTGCTAATTTAAGGAAATGTTTTCGCGCGGAAACGTTACGACGATCATTCAATAATTTTAACAAAACTTTTAAAAAGCGAACAATAATCGTATTTAAATGTAACATTTGCAGCTAGCATTTTAAACAATAGCTTCTCTCTCAAATTTCCCTAAAATCAGGTCGGAATTAAGTAGCGAACTCCGAGATTTCGATTGGTAAATCCATGCCGAAGCGACGCTGCAATCGGTAGGCGGATCAATTGTCAAATATTGTTCCCCGGGTCCGTGGCAACCTTTTCCCCCCCTTTTTTTCCATCTCCTTTCCCCCGTCGGCAACGCAGTAAATGTAATGAGATCGAGCAGCCATCGAGCAATTGAATTCGCCGCACGTACCATCGACAAACGAACTGGCCCGGACTCGTAAACCGAGCGTAAGAGCAGGAGAGATGAAGAGGAAGAGAGAGAGAGAGAGATAGCGAGAGACGAGACGAGAGAGGAGCGCTATCTTTGAAAACTCTGCAAAGTATTAGAAGAGGAGAAGAGGAGGAAAGAGGGGGGGGGGGGTAAAAGCTCAGGACGAAAAGAAGAAAACAGGAGCGAGACATGCAGCGTCTTCGCTCCTCGGCCTGCGAGAGCACAAGTGCTTTCTCGCTTCCTCGGCTTCTTTACTAGGCCCTTATTTTTTTCTCCTTGCCTTCTTCCTTTTGCCGCTGCCTGACGCTCTACTCGTGCTACGATTTATACGTTTAAATTAGAGGGATCGTAGGCGTAAAGGCGGCCTCGTCCGAAGCGAGAGCCCCGGGGCTCCTAACGATGATACAGAAAGAGATTTAATGCGCGGAAAAAGAAATTAAAACCCGGCTCTCGCTTTTACGCGCGACGTTACGTACACCGACCCTTTGACGTAATACAGTAAATAGATTGTACGCCGGAGGAAGCGGAGAAGGCGCGGAGAGAGGGGGGCGAAGGTACATAAAAAAAAAAATAAGAAAGAGAAAAGTAGCGAAAGTCGCTCGTGTGTGATTATTTTTCTCGCGCGTGTGCCGTATATATATATACAGCGAGAGTGGCTGGAAGGCGCGAGGAAGCAGAGCGCGAAATCTCTCGCATTCGCTCGCGTCAAGTCACAATACTGGACTAACAAGCGGTGTGTGTTTGCCGAGAGTTTTTTTTTTTAACGTATATACACGCCGAGACTTTTGCCTCTGCCTCGAGCCATCGTCGTCGCCAAAATGAGCTGTACGCATTATTGACGTGAATGCGTTGGCGCGGCCTTTTGCCTTTATTACGTTGAGCTTTTCGACAATTACTCGTTCCACGTTTTAAGCTCAGTACTATATCACGTGCGCGAGATAAAATTTCTCGTTCGTTCAGGACTACCGTATTTATTTAAAATTTACAAATCTTTTGGACGGATAACATGATTGGCTCCCATTTATATATTAATAGCTTTTATGCATTTATGCTTCTCCTTATTGGAAGTATTTATGCTTCTCTTTATTTCCACAGGAAAGTGGAAATTGTATTAACTTTTAAGTTTATAATTGCTTCAAATTTTTAAAAGGTTCAGGGTTTTTCAATTTTGACATAGTTTTAACGTTTTCCATTTTTGCCGTTCTTATCAAGTAACCTTCATTAAAATAATTTTTCTATTCAGAAATTACGAAGTATTTCAGAAACTTTACACTTGAAATGTTAAATTGAATGTTAAACTTTAAACGTAAGCAGTTAAAAAAGTTTTGTTTAAAATGAATTTAACAGAAAAAATACATTGAGTAATTATAGAAAAAATAAATATTTGCCAAACGTCAATTCCCTGTCAAAATCAACAATCCCCGATTGTTTATTTGTCGCTCTGTCATTTTCCGCTTTAATTTTTGTTATTCTTTTGGGCTGCGAATCTGCCTCCATTCTGGCTCGCGCAAAGCATCAAAGAAAGAGTGAAAAGGAGCAACAGAAAGAGGGACTGCAGTATACCGAAATAGAAATTTCGGAACAGCAAGAACCGAAAGCGAGGTCGCGAGGGAGAAAAAAGCAGGGAGAAAAGAGGGAGAGAGAGAGAAGAAAACTGCTTCGTATTTTGTCGCATGAGGACGTGGCACGGAGCGGTCTGTCCATTCTAAAAATTACTACTTGTCGAAAAGGGGTCAGGATTTAAGATTTGCTCTGGGGAAACACATATTTTTTAGGGCGCAATATTTATCAATTTTAAAGTTTTAATCAGAACTAGTGCGACCACGCAAGTACAAACTTAAAGAAATACATTTTCTTTGAAACTAATGTTGTATTTATAAAAAGTGTGCACCAGATAAATGCGATTACGAAGTACTTTTAATACTTTTAAATATATTTTAAAGTGGGTTTACAAACGTAAATTTGTCTCCTTAAAATTATCTAAAAAATTGAATATTGTATTAAATTCTTTACTGATACACTTGAGTTTATCAAAAGAAGCTAAATAGAACTCATTAGCCTCATACGGTACCAAGATATTGAACTTTTAAGATTTTGCAGGTGATTCTAAAAAGTCGCAATTATGTGTGTAAACCCCGTCAACTATAGTACAATATTTAAATTTGAAAATGATATATGTTTCGGTAGATTAATTTAATTAATTTCATTTTCAGCGGTAGTAAAACAAATATGGGCCGTTGAGGGAGAAGACGTGGAACTTCCATGTGATTTAACGCCAAGTGACAGGAAAACTGATACTGTCAATATGGTTCTTTGGTTCAAAGATGACGGTGGAATACCTTTATATAAGTAAGTTAACTTTAATTTTAAATACGACTAGAGAAACAACATACATTGATTAACGTGCTGTCATCAAAATTAAATAATTAAATTTTAGTTGTACTATTTGTGTTTTAGTAATTCATCACAAACTTTTATTTATAATTTAATCAAAATTTATTAATTATATTAAAAATATAATTTAATTAGAATTTTGACTGAGTATAAATTTATGAGCAGCAGCTACTTTTCAACTTTATTTGTTCTTCCTATCTTTCTGCACTGCCGCATCCATTTTAGCGCATACTGCATCCTGGCTTTGTTGAATTTTTTCGTCTACATAAATTTCGAACCATTATTACGTACTTCAGAATTTCCCATCGTCTCATTTATTCATAGCAATAGATGAAGGCTTCAGACCAAAAGGATAGAGGCGAGGTATACCGGGAGAGAGAGAGGGTGTATAGAGAGAAAAACGGGGAGAACGGAGTGGGAACGGACAGAAGCGGCTTCAGACAGAAGTTGGCGATGCCTGTTAGTGGGAGATGCCATTGTTCCGAAGTTGTTTCTCGAAATTTCTCGGTACCCCGAGGATATGGACGCTCGTTAGCCCACTAAGAGAATACGAATGCGAGAAACCTGCACACTGTATAGGCGCGCGCAAGCCAGGCAAGTCTGGTTAATTCGCGTTCCCGCTCCTGGCCCTATATAAAGAATTGACGAGATATGCGCCGCATTAAGTCGCGCTTTACAGAAGTATGCACTTGTTCGCAACGGCGTCGAGTGAATGTGGGGGCGCGAAAGTCTGGCCGAATATTCGCGCGATGGATATACATCAGAGGCTTAATTAATTCCTATAGTGTTGTTTCGTTTTCCCGAAATATAATGCAATATAGTGCCAGGCATTCACAGAATGCTCAGTCGAGTTTGCGCCGGTGCTCGGTGCTCGGCGGCTCGAGTAAGCAGTCAAGTTCTTACGGTGGATTCGCGAAAATATTTCGGTCTAAAAGCAATATTTATTTTACGAGTGAAATCCTTCTTAAGGGGGTCTTATACCCATCATTTGCCTTTCAAAAAACACCTGAAACAAAAAATCC
>UCOL01005788.1:0-10833 GCA_900474335.1 Ormyrus nitidulus | reverse complement strand
ATACAGTAATTTGTTGTATATTAATTTATAATAATAAATAAAAAATAAAAATGTTTAAAATAAAGAATTTATTAATTTATTATTAAAAATTAATCAAGCGATCCGCTTGAAGCGGTTGAGAAACACTGGGGATCCCATACTACCTTAATATCCTGTCTTACAGGCGGTGGAGCTGGTCACGTGCCGGTGACGGGCGCGAGTCTCTGAATTAGCGGAGGCCCGGCAATTAGCAGAAAGCGTCGCAAAATTTATCGTACGAATTCGCTCGTCCTTAATACTACCCTTTGTCGTCTGTTTTCCTCCCTCATTTGCGCTCCGGCGATCCGCGGCGGCAGTCGAGTTTACGAGCTCCGATATTTCGTTTTATCGGACGGACAATTGATGAGCTTTTACGCCGCTTCGGAGTATGTAAATTTTCATGGTAATGTCTGTTACCGCGGGGAGATTGGATAAGCGCTGGATGATCGCTTTGTGAGGTTTCCTGGGCTTTTGGCGATGGCATTGTTTTGAAAAAGGAGTGCAGCTGAATTTGAATGCTTGAACTGTTTTCATTGAAATCGTATCAAAAGTTGGCTGGATTTACGAGAGATTCATTATAAACCAAATATTTACGGTTTATTTATGTTGGTATTCTGATCTAAAATTCTTTTTTTTTTTTAATATTTTTAAAAATTTTTTACCGACATGAAAATGTATTTATTCAAATTAGAGGTAGAAGATTTCTGATTCGATAATTTGGTGGATTTGATACTAAATGAAATCTAAGGTAGAAAATAGGTACCTTTTAGTACTCTTGTTTCTATATCTGTCCAGCTTGTCGTAAAACACGTAGCGTCTCGAATTTCTATCGTAAAAGTTCCGTTTATACCTGACGCTGATTCAAAAATCGAGAAAGCTTCTTTCACTTTGAATTCATTTATATCCCAAAGCCCATAATGACAAAGTCGTACAATCGCAATATCGCAAATATCGAACCCCGGAAAAAATATTTCAAAGGACTTACACAAAAGATTTAGTAACTTAAACTTCAAAACGTAAATTCAACCACCTAAAACACCTCTATCCATTCTTTCCACTCCATAAATCTAAATAAGACAACGATCCCTTTACAAAAATCACGAATTTTGCGAGTGCAAGCAGTCCTCTCTCGCGGCTCACGTGAAATAAGCTCGAGTCCGTCCCTCGCGCAACGGGATTGAGCAGAGCGGCAGTCGAAGAAAGGCGAAATTATATATCCCGCGCGTAATCGCGTTATTCCGTGCGCCTCGTCTTGCCCCGCCGCGATGCCTGCAGCGCCGGTATACAGCGCTCCGCAATTAAGTATTGCGCTCGCGTGGAACGTACTCTCCGGCTGGCCGGGTTGTATACTCCGCCGTACCGAGCTCGGCGCGCACGCCGGGATGCAAAAATTATAAGCGTGTAAGCGTCGGCTTTCGTTCGAGTCGGTATGAATTCGACGCGTCGGGGGGGTATATCGATCTTGGTTCTTTCGATTTCAGTCCGGCGCTGTTTTATTGCTTTGTTCGATTTGGTGGAAATTCATTAAACGCGTCAAATTTTTTGTTAATTCGACGATAAAGATTAATTATAGTAAGTGTATTGGACTGATCGTCTTAAAATTTATAAATTTATGTGTAAATATTGTAACTGAATCATTGTATCACTTGAATCGTCGATCTTAAAGTAAATAGAGTAGAATTTGTTTATTATGTTGGTCCTTTTTGTTAAAAGATTAAAAAATCTTGTTGAAATTGAGCTTTATTGAAAAAAAAGTTAGATTCGAAAGCATTAAAAGCAGTTTTATGAAGGAGTGCTCGAGTATCTGACGTAACGTTCTAATAATAGGAAACTTTATTTTTTCTTATGGCTCGCCACTCGTCGAAAGTTATTTTATTGCTTTAAGGTTAAAAGTTCAAACGAAAATTTCGGTTGAAGTGCGTCGGAAGATAAGCCGAGACCGTCTGTCTTTGCACATTTCGATCGAGAGCGAAAAGAGCTCGAAGAGCGTCTTAGAGACGAAAATAGACTCGCGCCGATGTTTAAAAAGTGGACGAACTCAAAGTACCTTCGACGCCTTCTGTTAGCTCGAGAAGAGAAATAAAGAGAGTGCAAAGGCGAGAGAGGATCTTTTTTCACGCCGCGCCCGCCTCGACGCAACGGAAACGAGATTAATTCGACGCCGAGAGCGTTTTATGTATTGATTCGCTGCGAATATCATTGGCTTTATTATCATACATTTTCCAGTTTCGAAAAATAAAATTTCAACTTTTTTGAAATTTACGAAGAGTCTTTTACCAAGCAATTAACTCATATAAATCCACCCGACTCCTCGAAGAGACTAATAAAATAAAAGATACACAAGTGAAATAAAAAATCAACGTCCAAAGTCCCACCCCTCCGGCACAATTGCCCGTCGTCCCATCCGACACGTTCGATTCGCAGATCATTTGCCGAATATCGAGGCGGACGCGCAGCGGGGTCAAGCGGCCGATTAAGTCAGCCGCCACAGAGTCAACTCCTCTCTATACCAGCCGGCGACTCGAGCGGCTCCTTCCTAACGTAACGCCGCCCGCTTCCGAGAGAGCAGGTAATTACTTTTGAGAGCTCTCTGCGCCTCGGCCCCATTCAATCGGCTAAGCGCGCTTTCCCTTCCCCGCGACCTCCGGCTGCCCTTATTTTTCTCGCTCCCTCGCTGGTTTGCGCCTCCTTTGTTCCGTCCAAGGACTGGTACGTCGCGAGAAGCCGCCGCTGAAAAATACCTCCGCGGGAGGCTGGGGGGGGGGGGGGGGGGGGGGAGAGGTTCGTAATGACGGAGATGGGTTAGGAAATTTTTGGAGGAATTTTTTCGGTTTTTCGGAGGATGAGTTTTTAATGTTTTTGTTGAAACTAAATTTAATTTTACGACATGCTTGGGAAGCTTATAATATAGCTTTTGATTAACGCGTGGAAACAAATATAGCTATACGTAATAAAAGAAATAAGGAGAATTAACGGTTTAAATATTTTGTTGCATAAAAAGCGTTGCTCTTTCAACTTTTATTTTATGAAACTTTTGTTTTTTAATTAGCTATTAATGTGCTTTGGAAATAAATCAAAATTATTTACGTTACTCGAGGAAATAATTACTTTTCTCGAATCCGTTTTATTTACAAAAATTATATATACTTAATTACAAAATACGCTTTCACGTGATTGCATTGTCAAGTACTCCAAATTTAAATTTTAAGAGCGTAGCTTATTGCGCACTTTACTAATCTATATACTTTTTATTGCATCAACGGCCTCATTTCATTTACTCCTTTGCAAAGATTATGTCTTCGTCGCTCCTTTTTTCACAAGTAATCCTCAAAATTCGATTAACCATTAAAACTCCAGGCCTTGTTTACATCACAAAAACGATCTTATCAATCGAGAATTACTTTGAAAACTCCATCCATTCCTAAACGTTCTTCGTAAAAGCCGCAAAGGATATTTCATCAAAAGAAATTACACTTTAATACACCGAGGAGTTAATTCGTGCAATGAAAACAGCGCCGGAGTCTCCCCTCCGCTCATTATTAGCTCGCCGTTAAAGCAAAAATTTAAATAGATTCCGAACTCTCCCGGCGGGCAAAGTTCCGAGCGAGATCATCCCCCCCTGCACTTTTATATTGCCCATCCTCTTCCTCGAGGCGACCGCCGCCGAGATCCGAATCCTCGTTAAGCGGCGCCTTTTCGCAAAGCCCGCTTCCTTTTCCCTTCCTCTCTCTCTTTTTTTTTTCATTTTTTACTGCGGTCGGATCGCTGCGCTTTTCGAGGGCGGCGGCGTAAAAAAACGAACAAAGCGAGACTGCCGAGCACTTTGTCCGCCGGCGACGTTTATGTATCGGACGGGGGAAAGAACGCGGATTACTACAGGATTCGATGAGCTGCGCGGAGAGAGGTTTATTACGGCTCGAAGATGCCTGCTTGGCTTTTAAGAGGATTTTTTAACGGCTCCGCCGGTCGCTTATTTTTAGCTATTCATTGAGCTTTTACGGCGGCGACTCGAACGAGCTTTTAATTCTGGGCTGTTAAAAAGTAATGTAATTGTAGACGCAATTACTGTTTTTGATAGATTCATTAAAAGCCGTTCAACGTTATTAAAGGAATTTTAACGATACGGGATTAAAAGTGCATTTTTCGCAACGTTAATTTTATTTGAATACCGAAAACGTTTATGGAACACATTGCACAGTGGTCTATTTAAAAAAAAAAAAAAACGATCAAAATTCGGGCTTTAAACGGTTTTGCAACTAAATCCACCAACAAACTTTGATGATTTTGTTTTGTTTTAGGATACCGAATATAGATTCGTTTCCCTCGATACTCGCTTATGCAGTACTTTATAATAATAAATATATCTATGTCGCACATATATACAGTAAATGTAAAAATGTACCTAGAACGTAGTTTTAATGCTTTATTTTTGGATATAAGTGCATGTATCTGTATTAATGCGTATATACGTTGTTAAATATAATAGAATTTTACATGGATGTGCATATTTACGTGTGCGAATACAAGATAGAGATATTCGGAAAAAAAAGAAAAAACTGTCGCTCCTAAGCGTCAACTAAACCGCGAGGAGCTACAAATTTAATTATTACATTTCTAATCAATTATACCTAAATTATATCTAATTTAGAGCTGCTCATTCCTATATATGACTTATATCTACTTTAGATATATATTTTAGATATAATTTAGATATAATTTTTTTACTTGGGGCGATTTGTATCAGATCGGACGGGCCGCGCCATTTCTCAGCGGCTCTTTTCTCCTTCGGGATTATTTACGGAATCGGCTCGGCTTCCGTCTGCGCGCCTCCTCAGGTTAAGTGCTCTGCTCTCTTGCACTGCGAGATTTTGCGATGGCGCAGCTTTTTTAAACCGGCCGGCGAGTTTGGTGGGAGTGCGAATGGATCGGATGGAGATGAATGCCGGAGTTATTGCGAGTGAAGGGGGAGAAAGGTTTATGGAATCGTTATTTCGTATTATGTTAAGGTATAAAAATGGTTTTCAATGGTTTTCTTTTATGGTGCCTGGGCACTGCAGAGTTTTTGCGATTTTTTTATTAGATTTTATTCGGTCGAGTCTGACCAAATTACACTACTTCCACTTGAATTTCATGTATCGACTTGGTTCCTTCTCTTTCACACCAAGTCAACTTAGCATTTTAATTCTTAGTTAATATTTATAAAAGGTTCTACTGCAACTGTCACTTCTCCGCGAAACCTTCGTCACAGATATCGATTTCCTCCGCGGGGCAAGCAGCCCGATCGATTTTGAATTTCCATGAATTTTCCAGAGGGGGAAAGAAAAGAAAAAAAAACAGAGCCGCGGTGGCGGATAATTGACTTAGCAAAGCGCGGCGCGCGCATATATAACGCCGATTGAATGCATTTCGTTTTGGCGGATTCGTAAATCGAATCAAGCCCGCTCTGGCGCGGTTAAAATGTTTAGATTTACCTTGCCGTTTGCGTAAACAAGAGCTGCCGGCCTTGTCGGTTAACAGTTGTTTTCGCAATCAAATGCAACTCGAGCTTGCTCATCCTTCGCTCGTTTCTTTTTCGCGCGTCAAATCGAATATTTCTGCATGCTGCTTTTAGCTTTTTCGATGGGATTTATATCGATTGCGGAGAGGAGGAAATAATATCTCGAATGCCGCTAATAAAGCTCGTCCATTAATGAAACGAACACCTTTCATCTATTATTTCGAGGTGGAGCTTTTGTTGCGCTAAATATGGAATTCGCTAAATTCGCTGGATCGAGAGTTTATGCCGAGCCGTATTTTCATTTCGTTTTAATCTTTTTATTACCGTGCATAAAAGGAGAGCAGATACGAATTTTATCCCGGATATGACTGCAGATCTCTACAATTACATTCATAATTCCAATATCATTTAACCTACTTTTGCAATGGCTTCATTGTCATTATGCTAAGGAATTTAAATTTAAATTGTTAATTTACTCTAAATGCCCGAATTTCTATTAAGAAATAAATAATAATAAAACGTTTATTAACGAACCAAATATCTTAAAGTAAATTGGGTCTTATATAAAGTGCCATCTCGACGCTGCACTTACTAAATCTATTTTCCAAACTTTTAAATTCAACGGTATAAGAATATGCACTTACGGGGAGCGGGGCAATTTCCAGCGTAAACGCAGCTTTGCAATTTTAATAGGCTCGACGCTCTAAATTCGAACTCGTCATATACCGGTACCCGGGGAAAAAAACCCCTCGGTGTCATTTCCAGAAATTTCGCCGAAAAAAAAAATCGCTCTCCCGCGCGGCTCTTTAATTTTCGTTAATTAGCCCGGCTGGAAGTCAATTATTCGCGGCCGGCGGCGGAGACACCCAAGATTTCGCCGCTAATTTCTGGTTTTGCATAAACGCATGCACGCGAACGAACGGGGGAGAGGGGGGGAAGGGAAAAAGGAACGACCGGAACGGACGAGCGCGGGTCGCGGGAGAGAATGTTTTCGAGGGCGGAACGCGAGAATGCGGCGGCTGACAAAGCCGGGAGAGAGGCGGTGGGGCGGAAAAATGTGTGTCCTCGCGCTCTCGGCGCGAAATGGAGAAAACGTCGGCGCGGAAAACAGTCGGGCTCGACTCAAAGAATTTTAATTACTTTCCTCGCCCGCCTTTCTTTGTGGCCGAAAGGGAGGTGTGGCATTGGAAAGGTAAGAATTTGCGGATGATGTGAGCCTTTGCTCTGGGTTTCGTATTTGTGTAATCTTGGGTTATTTTTGTAGAGATTCATATTTAGGTGTTTTGATATTAGTTGTTTTAAGCTTGAATAAAGTATATGAATGTTTAAAAAATTGATGAAAAACAACACTGTTTTTGTAAAAGAATAAAATTGTTCTAATTTTAATAGTTAAACTTGAATAAAGGTGAGCAGTATCAAAACTTTATAAGTTGCGATATTACGCGAATCTTGAAATTCCTTTGGTAGCAGAGAATATTATTACAAGCAAAACGAGTCCTCAGAGACGACAGTACGACGATCCTTATACCTTGAATCCTCTGGCGAACGTTCACAAATTCAAGTTACGCATGAGAAACTAATTCGAAGTTTCAATACTCAAAGCAAATACACGGTACAAAAATGCGCTTCAAACGATCTCACGATTTCAGTTCGTAAAGAAAATACTTGTTAATTCTTTCCTTTCTAAATAATAGCATACTTGAATTTTCGCATGCAGCATTGATTCGCGCGCGTGGATAAAAGTTTTTCTGCCTGCCTGCTCCTCCCTTTTCCTCTCTTCCTTCGCAGCGGCAAGTAACGCGGCGCGGCGTCGGAGTAAATTGAAAGCTCGTTGCTAATTTACGGGGTAGGGGCCGAATTGATGTCAAGTTTTCTCAACGCGACGCGAAAATAGATATCCTCCGGCAATCGAACTTTCTTTGTCGCGGACTATTCCGTCGCGCTGCAGTCTATAGTTTCGTAGGGTTTTGGTAATTGTAGCGATATGTAAAATAAATAAATTTACGTATCAAACTGCTGCTTTTTAATCGAACTTGTTTGCGAACATTGAATTTTCCGAGATGAAATCACTAAAGAATAGAAGACCTAAACAGTGGATTATCCATAATTGCCGACATGTATTTTGAATTGCAGTAGTTAAGTTCTTTCAGCGTAACTTTACCATGGTATCAGATAAGGACTTATCTAAATATCAATAGGCTACGTGAAAACCGTTAATATTAAGTCAATACATGCTAATCTTGGGGGATCCTAGTTTGAATAATAATAACAAACGTATCGACGACAATTGATGGCAGATAAGATTAAGAAATAGTAGATTTGGTTTTTCTCATCACAGATTCATTTATTATCCATAAATTTTTTAAGAAAAGCAAATTTGATTTGGTCACTTTCTAAATATTGTTTGAAAATTAAACTCGAAATCTAAGTTTTCTTCGAAAACAGGCACTTCTAATAATTGAGGTGTCCTGTTCCCTCGACAAAAGGTAAGCATAAATTATTGCAAAACTTTAACAGCAATATCATGCAACGTTTTAAAATAAGCCTTGTTTGATCAAAAAAAGCCAGATTAGATAAAAGCACACAGCTTTTAAACTCTGATTTTACCGTGCAACGAAAAAGCTGAATATTCTTTTTTATTTAAAAAGGAATCCAAAGCGAACACCTTAATACTTCTTTTTAAATAAGTTTATCAAGAGTCATTCCTTTCCGCAAAGTATATTGAAAAAGAAAAAACAGTAAAACACGCCCTTAATTCCCAGCGATCGCATCTTCCCGTCTTTGTCGACCGAGGGAAGATCATCGGAGGAATAACATCTCCCGAACCCCCGCAGTAAAATAATCAAACTACCCAATAAAGTTTCGCCAAGCGCGGATCGGCAGGCAGTAAGAGAAAAGGCGTATGAGAAAAAAAAAGGACGAGACGCGGGGCGTAGGAAGCTGGAGAAGAAGACGGTAATTATGAAGCAATACCCGACCTTGATTTGTCGGCATCTCCTGGCAGCGATGGATCTTGAGTGCCTTCTGAGTGCCTCCAGAGGAAAGGGTCGAGCCTGTCTTGCTCAGCTTCCGGGCTTCTTTCCACCTCTCTCTCTCTCTTTCTCTCTCTCTCCTTTGCTCGCGCGAGCTACTTTAGCACGGCCGTCGCCGATGTGTGCGCGTGCGAACAATTTTCTCTTCTCTTCCTTTTATCGATTTTTGGCTGTGGGCTGGCGATTTTTTTCAGACGGCGATCGGATCAATTTGTCACTGGGCTGCTCTTCGAGCACTGCAAGTACGTGTGAGTTGTAGGTGGGAGGCTTTGTCGGGGTTTGACGGTCGCTTTGACAGTGGGTCGCAAGTTTTTAAAGTTAGAGTTTTAGTTTTGCGTAAATGGACAGTGAATTTTAAAGCGAACTTTATATGCAGTATCTTTGGTATAAACAAGTGTTACAATGAAATTTCAAAGTTACGCTAGTCGAAGAAATATTTTATAGCTTTCGATTGGAACACACGGAGAGTACACATGGGTATTGAAGTTTGCCGTTAGTAGAAGCTATAAAATAAATTCTTTTGTAATGGAAATTTATATTTTTATTTTTTGTAAATACAAAAGAGAAGAAAAATATTCTATCTTTTATTAAACTTTGACTTTCAACTTTGTTCTACTCGCCTTTTTTTATGGCTATGTATCTGTTACTGCTATTATACTAATATTTTGCTAAAAATTGACGGAAGCAAAAAAAAAAAAAAGAAAAAAATGTTAAATTACTTAATATTCCAGATATTCAATTATGTAAATAAGGTTTCGCGCTCCACGTTAGAATTAAGAAAATTAAAGCATACTTTAGTTCTCGCAATATAAGAAGTGGTAAGCGTCGGTCGTATTATGCTTAAGTACTCTTGGTAGTTACAATTCCACCCTCATGGGAGTCGTAGCCAGAGTTTAAAACCGGTGTTAAAAACATTATACTGGAACTGTCATGCAAACTTTTAGAAAAGGTAATTCAACAATTCCTAAGTACTGTATTTCATTTCAAATGCTTAATAGGCCGCTAATTTGAACGAGTTTGCGCCAAGTTCTATCTGCACTTAAACTTTTTTTTTGTCACTGCGCTTCGACAAAACGATCAAAACAATTTGAGCAATCCTTTTAAACAATTCTCAACCCAAGCATACCAAAGCCAAAAAACCACCTACAACCCACACAGAGAACAACCGAAGGGAGCACCAACCCCCTGAACAGTGCCTCAGTCTCCTTCCACCTCTTCACAAACGGCACACCAGCGGTTATTCAAACTTGGCGCGCGCGCCAATTCGAAAGAATCGCGTCGCGCGGCTCGAACCTTGTATACTTTTCACCGGCTTGAAAACCTCAGCAAAACCTCGCGGCGGCCGCCGAAAATTTATCTCCTCCTCTTCCTCCTCGAGGCGCTGGATTCGGATTCTCTCGCTCGAGTGCGGCGGGCGATATCGGCTGCTTATACGCGCACCGAGGCAGAGAGGATCGCTCGCGGCGCGGCCTGGGCGGTGACTGAGCTGGCGGCGTCGCGACGCCGAGCGTCCTGCTCTCTCTCTCTTTCTCTCTCCGCCTCTCCCACTCCGGACGTCGACGCGCGCGCGTTCCTGCGTTCCGACCGAGCCGAGTGCGCCCGCACTTTTCCGGAGTTTTTCCGCTCGCCGACGACGACAAGCCCAGGATTCTGCTTGTTCGGATAAAATTAAACGCAACGAAGGTACATAATGAGGATTTTTGCGAGGGAAGATGGTTCTATTGTGCAGATGCGGTGGGGACGGGGATGATTGGGGAGGTGTAGTTGTTTAGGCGAAGTAGTGTACGCGGTTCAGTAGAAACATGAAGGATATAGTCAGACCTTTTATGTATTTGTTCATATTATTCGGTTTTCATACAGTTATTTATTAACGATATTTCTTATAATAATCGTTGATTTGTGAAACACTTAAGTCGTACAAGACTGCAGTAACAGCATGCAAAAAAAAATAATTCTTGATAAATCTTATTCACATTTCTTGTTTTCCAACAACTCATTACTCTTTCTTTTTATTTGTAGGGCTATTGATGACTATTGATGCACTTATAAGTATACTATCTGTATAATGAATATTATCCTCTATTAGCGTTAAGTCTTTGCAAATCCTTGAACCCTTGACGTTTTTCCCTACTCCGAGACCCTCGGCGAATCAGAAAAATTTCCCGAATCAAAGCAGCATCAAGCTTCGCCGCGACTTTCCCATTACTCCTTCATCCACAACGGAGGATACGGAGGAAAAGCCCCATTTTGGCAAAGATAGCAGATGCGATCACAGGGGGGGGGGGG